>LKNJ01002004.1:55198-103653 GCA_002120245.1 Maccullochella peelii
AGAGAGAGAGAGAGAGAGAGAGAGAGAGAGATTCTTCACAGATCTCAATGACGGTGAAAAGCAACAGATTATATTAGGAGAAGGACCTGCAGCAGACCGAGCTGCACAACATGTGACTGCATGTCACAAACTGAGAGACACATAATAAAACATCACTGAATATGACAAATCAATATCTTGACGTATCTCACACACACTAAACATGTTTATATAAGTTTTCTGCTATTTTCTTGATTTTATGAAGAGCTTTTTTTATGTTTATTTTAAATCTCAAAATTACCAGATGCTTTGGCAATATTGTCTTTGCTACATCAACATCAACATATACACACCCACCAACAACACACACACACACACACACACACCAAACTTCAACACACACTTCCACAGTGTCACATGTGTATTTAAGGGTTTTGCTATTTTCTTGATTTTTACAGATTGTAACTTTTTATTTTAAATTTAATTTTTTATTATTCCTATTCTTATTATTATTGTTTTAATCTCATTATTAACTAACGCTTTGGCAATATTGTCACTGTTACATTCATGCCAATAAAGCTAACTGAATTGAATTTGATTTGAGAGAGAGACAGAGAGTAGAATAGTTTAAGAAATTTAATTTATTTATCCCAAACTTCACAGATCTTAAAGACAGTGACATTCTCATCTACCTCTCAGCAAGAAAGCGAATAAGCGCATTTCCCCAAATTTCAAAATATTCCCTTTACATGTCAAATGCCCTAAAATCTGTTTTCATTAGAACTGCAATAACAACAATCTTCATACTATAAAATTAAGATTGGTCAAATTTGAATTAAAATTACCTTGCAACAAACCATTTTGCTTGTATTATATATGCTTCATCATTTGCCTGAAAATTTAAGATTGCCCAGAATTGCACTCATATAACATTTGCAATGCCTTAAAACATTGCACTGATACTAGTACAGGCCAATAAAAATGTTAGCAAGTAACAGGTAATAGTCTCCAAACTAATACACCTGGCTTTTTGTAACACACATGCTCACAGACACGCTTGTAGGTTCCACATGGGACTCATTAATTCAGCTCCGTAGATGTTCAGACTTTTCAGTGTCTGAAATTGCATTGCACTTTATGTTGTCTGTCTCTCTTATTTATTTGTCTGTTTGTGTATACTGTTTAATGAGCCTTGATTTCTAAACTCCTGTTCTAAAACCTTGACTTATTTTGAGTTCGTTAGCCATCTTCAATCACAAACCAAACTCTACCACCCGGGATTTCATGGACTGTAAATGACACACATCACACAAAAAAAAATTCTGCTGCTCGACCAAATGCTTTGTGCCTCTTCGGGGAGCTACCTATCTGTGTGTGTGTGTGTGTGTGTGTGTGTGTGTGTGTGTGTGTGTGTGTGTGTGTGTGTGTGTGTGTGTGGGAATGTGTTTGTCAGACAGTGTATGTGAGCATACATTTGTGAAAGTGTGTATCCTCCTTGTGCGGTCAGGCTTATGCAATGAGGAGAAAGTCAACTCCAAACTGAACAACAAATCTAAAGTCTATTAAAAGCTAGAGCTGGGACTAGGGGCTCTAAAATATTCACCAAGTTAAAATCTTCAAAACAGAACTCAAACATGACTGCTAGCTCTAAAAACTTGCTAAACCTAGAGAGGTCCTTATCGTAGTTATTGACATGTTTTATATTGCCTTATGTGCTCGTGTGTTTGTTACTAAATCATTTTTAAATAGTTCCTCAACATTATTATATTATTATGATTAAAGACAAAGAGGGTTGCAATTTATTTAATTGATTTTAGGAATAGGACCAGTCAGTCTAACGGCATGTAATGTTAGTAACGTGTGACATTCAATAACCAATACCGAACCAATATTTACCTCAATTTATAGGCTGTGTGTTAGTGAAATTAAAGCTGCAACGATTAATCAATTGGCAGAAAATTAATCAGCAAATATTTTGATAATCCATTACTAGCTTTGAGTAATTTTTTTAAAGAGAAAATGTCAAACTTCTCTGGTTCTAGCTTCTCAAATATGAATATCTTCTGGTTTTCTTTGTCTTTTATGATAGCAAACTTTATATCCATGTTCTTTTCATCAGTCTGTGTCTCTTACATTTGTCATCACTTTCAATTTAAACCGAGCGTTTTTCTGAGAATGCACTTGGCTGCTAGCGGAATTGCCATCAAGCTAAACTCATCTACCTGCACCAACACAGACAGTCTGCACATCAAACTCCACGGAAAAACATAACATGGCTGATATTGACTGTGTGTGTGTGTGTGTGTGTGTGTGTGTGTGTATAGCAAGTATACAGAAACACACACATACTCACACAAAGTATCAATTTTGGGCAACTGTCTAGAGGAAAATCAATAAGTGCGACAACAAAAAGGTTCTCTTTTTTGTTATTTATTCATTTTTTTCAAGGCCCCTAGAGAAGTCTGGAGAGTCTAGAGATGCAAACCATGCAAACCCCTACTCAGTAAATCCAAACACCATGGTTCCACACACTCATACTGTATGTGCATGTTATGACATATGAACACACTTCACATTCCCTGTCAGCCCGTCTGTCTTTTCCATCTTCAATAGTACCGTCATTCAAAGTATTTTTCATTCTCTTTGCCTCTTCGTTTCAGTTCCTAACCCTGAAAAACAAAATGTAAATCGCTACCAAAACACTGTAAAGGAGGCAGACTCCTAACTCGTCCACACCTCCTGTCCCGTCCACCCAGCTGCTGCCTCTCGGTCGGTGCTGCCAGACGGCCAGACGCTCACATTTGTGGCCCGCAGAAACGAGGCTAAGCACTGACTGGGACTTTTTCCCACAGTTGCTCTCGCATGCAAACACAAACCGTGCAACAGGCCAGCTACAAAACAGCGGGCTCCGGTGTTTACGTACACTCTGCCAAATGAGAGAGAGGAGAGAGTGTGTGTGTTGAAGGTTAATGGACAGCTTAGTGGAGGTCAATGACACTGCAGCTGCATTACTGCTCGATAGGACAGGACCACAAATACACACAGGGTTGTGGATTTGAAGACTATAAAGAGGACACAGACTGTGTCACACACTACACTGTGATTTGATTTTATTATTACTCTTTATTACTATTGAAGAATATCGAAAAATTGGTTTCTCAGATTACCAAGGCTATAAACTGTACAAAATAATTGTAATATTTGACAGAACTATGCATGTTTTAAGAATAACTGGTTAGAAGGAAAAGGATGCAATCAGCAAAAGCAGTGTGCCTTTCCTGTAGAAAATAGAGAATTAAAATAACCGAGTACGTCTCACAGTAAAGTGCATTAAGTGCCCAAGATCTAAGTGTACTTATGCTTGAACCTGAGTGCCTAATTTTCATTTCATTTCTGGTCTGCTGGTTCAAAAGGGTGAGTGGAGATGTAAAAAAAAAACAGAGAGATGGAGGACTGAAAGTGAAGCATGAATGCATGACGGCTCTGCCAGTGATACAAACTGTGGCAGCACGGCGCTCCCCCCCTCCTGCCTCTGTTAATCAGTCCACATAAACCTCATCTCTTCATTCTTCCTTGCATCAATCTACTCCTCTAATGGATCCTCCACTTCAGTTACAAAACAAACAAACAAAAACAAAAAAAAAAAAAACAGGGACATTTCATAACAGAAATATGCTTTGGGAATCCATTTGGGGAATTTAAATGAAAGTTGTTTTTTTCCTGGTAAGTCTTCTCACAATCTAAATTGATTTCTACTTAGCTGGCGCACATTATCCTGGAAGCAGACTGGTAACAAACTGTCCCAATACGGACACAGCAAAAGCTGAATAAACAAAAGTTTGCAAAAAATGCTCGTCGCTGTGTTTCTACATGTGAATTTTTACACTTACATCTGGTGAGCTGAGTTTCGCTACATGACTTGAGTTTGGAAACATCCACATGAGGATCAATTTCATACCGTTACTCACTGCCTCTCAACTACAGTTATTAAAACTTTGTAGAAAAACAAAACAAAGCATGATTCTGCAAGTGCATTGTTTATTTCTTACCACCGATTTATTCATATATAACTCATATAACTCTTTTTAGTGGGTGAGTTTTGGAGAATTACACAATGTTTCCCAGACCGCATCTGTGGTTGTACAAAATACCAAAACCAGCCCCAACATCTCAGCCACTCATTGCTGTACTGACCTCAACAGTTGAGGATGAACACAGTTTGGTTCCCGACTGCCTTAACTCTGCTGGATTTAGCCTCTCTACCTGACCACCAGTAAACAACACAGAATATGTTCTCTGCATTACCAAAGTCAGACTTTGGTTGGTTTTTTTTTGTTTGTTGGTTTTTTTAAATTGGGTAAACAGAGTTCTTCTTCACCTGGGTGTTGGCCAGTCTGATCGAGAGGCGACAGTGGACCGGCACTTCTCATGAACTACAGTAGAAGTACAAACTGAAAAGGGGACAAAATGTTTTAGCCGCAGTGTGTGATGTCTCTAAGATTGAGCATACCAAGGGAGGGAGTCTGCCTCATATGGAAAAAAAAAAAAAAAAAAAAAAAATACAAATACAAAAAATCACATTGTTATTTACACTCAGGCGATATAATTATGTGTCCTGTCGTAAGGTAACGGTTCAACATAATAATCTCGAAATCTGTCCCCGCTACCACCGCTTCCTGATACATCACATATAACCCTTTAACCTTATCAATATTTCCACAGCCAGTTAGTTTTCTCCTCTCCCACCACTTCACATTTAACAGCCACACTCCATTAGCAAATGTACATATTGCCACAGGCTGACATTCTTCCACAAAGCAGAAAAGCCATTTAATTTCTCCTTTCTCCTTCAGGCTGGGACACAAAGTGCTCTTTAAAATAATGAAATACAACAGTATTATTTCTGAAATAATAAGGAGTCCAACCGGATGTGTTTCTGAGGCTGGGGGCAACCTGTGGTGCCTCTTGTTGAAATAGTGAAAGGAGGCAGAGGGAGCTATCCAGTGAGGCTAAAAATTGCTTTTCACCTGCTTCTTGCTTTTTAATTTCCACACTGACTAATAACAGTGGAGACAGTTATGGACGATTCCTGTGAGGTGGTGGCAAAATGCAGAATTACCAAGCTCTAACCTCGGTGGGAAAACTTTTTTTTCGTACTTGTCAGGTAAAGAAAGAGCGTGGCTCAAGCATGCCTGCTGGAGGGGAGAAAAAAATCAAATAAGTTGGTGCACGCTGGTGAGCAGGAGAAGGGCACAAGGGACACCACTGGAGTGAAGTTTTATTAGGTGCCTCTGCCAAGTTTATGGAATACAGTGCGGGCTGTGAGTCTGATTGTGTGTGTGTGCATGCATGCCAGAAGGAGAATAGATTTTTCAAGCCTGATTCCTCCTATCTATTTCGCCACTGGATCAAACCACAGGCAGGACCAGTTAAGGCAGTCAAGTGTTATGACACTTCAGAAGATATGAGTGCTTTTGACACTGTGCCCACTTTTCGCTTTAATCCAAGCCTTGGATATAACCCTGGGATAATTCACGCTGCACAAGGCTCTAAAATCTAGAAATCTATTGAAAGCCCTGCAAGGGGAGGCTGATATAACTTCAGATATGGATCTTAAGTTTGCACAGTCAAAAAAAATAAATCTGGAGTCATCTGGACGCACGTCCTCAATGACGGTATGAGTATTCCATTATACCGCATTTAAATCTGACAAAAAGACGACTGTTTGGAACGTAGTGAGCATGCGGTTGGACAACAGACAAGTCGATTACTGCAGGAGAGGCTTCAGGGATTCCTGTGATTAGCTTAGCTTAGCATAAAGGTTGTAAGCATGGGGAAACCACTATCCTAGCTCTCTCAAAAGTTTCAAAATCCAACTACCAGTACCTCTGAAGCTCTAAAGCCGTATTTCCCAAAAATGCCGAACTATTCCTTTAGGCTAACTGCTGTCCAACAAAGGAGGAAGAACTTGTGATGGAGGGATCACTCTTCTATTTCTCTCACACAGTTTTTAATGTTATCCTACAACCATGTAATTTCTTTTTTCCCCTCTCGTTTCTTCCTCTTTTTTTTCCCTTCTTGAATCTGGTTTTGTTCCTTCAGGCGGTCAAACCATCATGTACACAGGCCACAGGGCAGCTGTGCTTTGCAACCCCAATGTTCACTGCAGTGTTCTCTTCACATAAATACATACTGTGTATAAACATGTAGGTGTACACATGTAAACACACAGTTGCTACACACACATGTTGATATACTCGCAAACACAGAAAGACAAACATGCACAATCGAGCACCACAAACCATTAATGGGGTGTTATCTATGGTACATTAGCTAAAATACCCAGACACACACACGTATACACACATACACAAATAGCTAAAGTGCTATGGTGACCCTCCCCTCCCTCGTGCCTGGCTGCCTACACTGCAGCCAATGCTTTGCAACTTCATACGCCGTTATGGGCCCTCACTTCAGTGGAGTACCACACAAAGCAGCCATTAATGGTTAAAGCGCCCAGTTGGTAACCTCGCACCACCAAAAGATACAAGCAGACACACACACACACACACACCTTTAATGACATCTTTTCTGCACCACATTAACTATTGTGCAGTAATTAATGGGAGAGTCACGGCATTCAAAAAGCCAGTCTTCTCTCTGCAGACTAGGAGCTGTACACCACAACAATGGCTTAATGAGTAAACACACCGAGCGTCTCATGAATAAATTATTTGTGCCTCACAATTCATTTTCCCTATTGAAGTTTGAAGAAAGAAAAAAAAAGGCAGGACTGTTACCAGTCTTCATAAATCAAAAAGGGGAGGGGGGGTGGGGTGGGAGATAGAACATGACAGCAACCTTTTGAGTGAGTGAGTGAGTGAGTGAGTGAGTGAGTGAGTGAGTGAGTGTGTGTGTGTGTGTGTGTGTGTGTGTGTGTGTGTGTGTGTGTGTGTGTGTGTGTGTGTGTGTTGTCCATTTGACAAATGAATGATTTGAGTGATTTTCTCTTGCGGGTTTATGTGTGAGGTTACATAGGTTTTTGTCTTTGAGTGCGTTTGTATGAGTGTTTCTGTGTTTTACACAAATTAGTGTGTCTGCTGGTGTCTGATATGTACAGCATGTGTGTGAGCTTGTCTACTGTGTATAAAACTTACTGAAAGGAGCTTCCACGTTATCGGTCGGACCTGTCGCGGGATTCCAGACCAGCTGAGTTTCCGTAGCTCCTCTGTGAAACAACAAAAACACCAGAGGGACCATATTAGATTCACACAATTCACACATTAGTTTACAAAAAGACTTTGATTTCCCTCTAGAGCCTGACCAATAAATGGCAGGAAAGAAATGGCATTAGAGATATATCCATATGGGCATATATGTCAAGAAACAACAACAGATTGTGATACAGAAATGCCAAAGATATGTTTGAGGTAATCCAGTTACATAGTTTATCCACCAGAGAGCGTTGACAAGTTTATCTTTCAACCTCAAAATGTCCAGTACATATGTTGGTCACAAATATCGCATTACAGAATTTAAGGAATCCATATCAAAATTGATTGTTATGAGTGTATGTTGGAAAATTAAAGTTGGCCAAGAATATATTGTTATTTGATATTTTAAACTCTCAAATATTGATCATAAACAAAGAGATTGCCGCACACTCTGGACCAGTGTAAAACTAACTGAAATTTTAACTGACTGTTATTCTAACTGACTGATTTAAATGCATATTTCCCTTGTAGATTTTTGATTCTTCTCTCATTGGCTGGGGCTTGAACAGCACCAGACTGCATTATATTATATATAACTTTGCAGAGAATTTCAGATTTTGATCTCAAATATCGATACTGGCATCAGCCTCAAAAATCAGTCGAGCTCTATTCCCTTCAACATTTCTGATCACAGATAAAGAATGACGCAATAAAGACATACTGAGATGAAAGTGTAAAAACAAAAATCTCTCATGTTTCACCACTTTAGTTTCACCTGGAAACATTGTTTATTGAAGAAAGAAAACGTTTCTAAGTACCAAAAGAATGAGTAGTTTTTTTCTATTGTTTCTGTCTCTAAAAAGAAAAATTGCTTTCCCCACCTTCCACCATGATTAATGTGTATTTACCAGCCTGCAGCTGTGTCCAGTGCAGCATGCGGTGCAGAACACCCACACTTTCATTGTCAGTTATTAAGCTGATGACATGATAAACATTAAAATTCTACAATAACTGTTTTTAATGACTGCTGACTTCATGACCTTGTATGCTAACAAATACAATCAATTTACTGAGACACAAAATTATCCCAATAAAAACCATCTTCAAACCATTATTGGATTACTAAGTCATTCAATTCCTTCTTCAATCATTCAGTCTCCCAACCAGCCAACCAACCATGTCCTCACTGTCCAAACTTCCCTTCCTTTCTCACTTATTCTTCACCGAAATTATCTGATGGGTTAGAAGAGGATTATTAACTACGTTCTCCCCAGGCTGGGTGGGAGAGCCGGCAGGCTATAATGTAAAATAAATCTGATGGAAAGGTGCAAATTGAACTCTTAAATTGGCGGAAAGTAGTTCCCTTTGGGTCCATGAAGACCCAGAAAATATTGCTTAATGTTAGGTGCCACACATTACATCCAGCCCATATCCATCTCTCTCTCTCTTTAACACACACATTGACAGTAAGGGAGGATGGGTGGGTGCAGGGATCAGCTGTGACTGAAGAGTATTTAGTAGCCTGTGTCTTCTATTTCATCCTATTTTTAGTGAATTGAACATAATAACTAGAATATATTAATGTTGTTTGTAGCAGTGCTTCTGTAACAGTCTTTTGCTCAGGGCTCAAATTTGACCTGACTCAAGTCATAATGTCTCCACCCAGTTCCATTGACCTACACTGCACCCTCTTTTGGGCTATGACGTAATAGCCAAGTCACATTCAACATCAACATTTCAGATTATGACAAGGAGATGGTAAACTGCCTTTACTCATCAGATACTCTGAAACTGCTGAATTCTTTCTGGATAACATATTCTTCACCCAAATAACTGTAGCTAGAGGGAAGTCAAATCACTGTGTGACCTTGTCTACCAGAGCCAGGCAGCTTAGGATATTCAAGATATATGACTGTGCATTTTTCAGCAGTATTTCTTAAGAAGCAGGAGGTTCCTGGATGAGTTCTCTCCAACATTAACTCATCCATTATTCACAGTTAGGTCTCCCTCTGTCCGGGCCCTGCAAGTCTACGAACCCCCCATTAGCATTCAGCAAGACGAGTTTCCAAAGCTAAACTGAGACAAACATAAAAAACGCAATGGAAATCTCTTTACTTAATTGCACTGCCACTGTTTTACCTGTATTGCGAGAGTGAAGGGAAGAGGGGAAATTGATTTCCGTGCAAATGAAATGGCACTGCCTTAACATACTTTTCTGAGGGAAAAAAAAAGAAACAAATGTACCTAATGAATAAGCCAAATTCTTCCTCGACTTTTATTCAACGAACTGGCTGGAAATTGATAAGCCCTTCGCACAGAGTGAACGATATCGATTAGTGCTGCCAAATTACTCTGCCTTGCCTGTTCAAGGCAAATGCAATGGAGAGTCAGTGACAGATAGCAGAATAGGAAATAGCTATCAGCTAAACAGCAATGGGCTAAGTCCATTGGCTAAATTGAGTGAAACGCATTAGAGCTTGTTCAGCTGATGGGAGTAGCTATTTATTCACTACAGTTCCTGTGCATCTTCCACTTAAAATTTCTCCCTTACCTTGTCCCCAGTGACTTTAATGATATAGGAATTCAATACAGTGATCTAGTGCACAGCATGGCTCTGTTGGTTTGGACGGAGTCAGAGCCCCACAGTATGGGAAGGTTTCGATTACCCCAAGGCTACCTGTGCAGCAGCAAGTCACATTTAAAAACATAGATTTAAAAAAAACTCTCAGACATGACACACACCGTCAAAGTTGCAAAGCAAAAGGTGCTACAGGTTTTCCACGTATTCTCTCCATGTCTTTTTGCTCATTCCCTTCCCTCTCCTCAGGGCTACAACAAGTGGAAGGCAATGCATTGAAGTGCGTAAGTATTGCTGCCTAGTTATAGTGAGTACAGACATAGGAAAACCTTTGAGGCGTAGTTAGCACTGTGCTTGTAATGAACATGCTGATATTCAATTTGCCAGTTTTCTGAGATTGGCACTATGAGGCCCTTAAAGGGGAACTCTACTGATTTTACACATCAAAGTCTTACAGGTGTTGGGGAGTACTACTGCATATGTGAAAAGAGTTGTATAAAGCCTCTTGTGGCTGCAGAGGGAGCTGCACGAAATCTGATAAATTACCTGAAGTTATGTCACCTGAGTCAGCGTCGGTTGGGGCTAAGGACTACAAGTTTGAAAATTAATAAAAATCTAGGTGGGTGGAGCTTACCAGACCTCTGCAGTCCGCTCCTCATCTCTACTCGAGGCTGCATTAGTAGCTACTAGCATAACACACTCAAATCTCCAACTGAACTGTCGGCGGTCAGAGTTGCATTATAAATAATATAGGAGCCATGTTTTGACAAGGAAGAAGAATACATACGTGCATTAAAAAAAGACAACATCTCCGGTTCTTTTGCATCAATTTCGATCATTCTTTAAACTGTCCTTTTAAGTCCAACAATGTTCTAGGAAGAAACTGAAATAGCCAAATCAGTGGAGTATTCTTTTAACAAATCATTTCGTTCACTGATAGTTTTCTGTGTTATTGGGAAAAATACCTCATATAATACCTCATGTTACTGACATGGTATAACATAATATTGATGGCAGCGCAGGCAAGATTGATTGGCAGTGTGTCTCGTAAACCCTGTCTTGCAAGCTCATGAAAGAATGCTTCAGCAGCTGCTGACTGCCACTACTGCATGTCAAAGCACGTGTGCATACATTTTTTAAAATTCACAGCTCCCCATTGCAATATTGCTGGAAAAATGTATACATATTTGAATCTCTGCTGCCACTACCTGTGTGTGTGTGTGTGTGTGTGTGTGTGTGTGTGTGTGTGTGTGTGTGTGTGTGTGTGTGTGTGTGTGTGTGTTCGCATGTCTGAATGCACCATTAGGCTGCTCACAATGACGTCTACCCTTTACACATATAGAGCGGAACAGCTGCAGTGAAGTTAACTAGACACCATTTACGGCTGTGGCTCAAGAGGTAGAGCGGGTTGTTCCTCGATCCTGGAGTTGGGGGTTCGATCCCCACTCCTCCTGTCCACATGTCAAAGTGTCCTTGGGCAAGACACTGAACCCTAAGTTGCGCCTGATGGAGGCCAGCACCTTGCATGGCAGCTTTGTCTCCATTGGTGTGTGAATGGGTGAATGAAACCAATCTGTAAAGCGCTTTGGGTACCGTTAAGGTGGAAAAGCGCTATATAAGTGAAGTCCATTTACCATTTACAACTAAGCCCAAGCCTTTAAGGGTGAAATCGTTATCCTATGTGCACCGCTACATTCATTACGCTGCTAACAGCTAGTCAAGGGTGTCTCTCCTCTTGCCTTGCACCCTTTGAACCTTCATTTGCACTGTCAGACAAAGAAATGAGTCCATGAATCTTGTGGGCTCGGGCTTAATTAAACTATGTTATATTTCCCCCACCTGGCATTAATCTCACCGTAGGGGGTTATAGAGAGGAGGGGTGAAGGGACGTGAGGAACAAGTTAGCTAATGGTCTTTACATCCTGATGCTGCAGTGATCTCCAGAAAGCCTTGCCGCTCTGGTCAAACACTTTGCATTGGAGGAAAGGCAAGTGCGTGGAGTGTGTGCACTGAAGAGGCATCTATGCTGATGTTTGTCTGTGGGTATGTATAAGTGTGTGGCAAGGGCAAGGGGCAAATATTTACTTGGCACCATGTGGCCAGCAGAACAAGCAGATGTGCCCTGTTAGACCCATACATCATATACAGAAAACCGCAGACACAGCCTCTCCTCCTGAAAATCGCTGTCTTCCAAACACTCTCCAGCAGAGAGCTGGACCACTGCAGAATCCAAATCACAGTTACCCCAACGTGAGCCCAGATGACTTATAGACCCACAGCTTGACTGTCAGAGCACTAATGCACTGCACTGGTACAGTACATGAAAGGACAATGATGAATTCAACTAGGAAATATTTTTTTTCCAACATATTCTTACAGTTTTGCAGTTTTTAATTAGTCCTGGGCTAAAATGCTGCTTTGAGATGAGATGTGCATAAGGAAATATGTAATCCATAATCCATTTGTGAAATAGACTCTGTAGTTAGGCCTTATTCTAATGCAAATACACTCTCACAGGAAAAGTGGCCCCTATTTCCTAAATCCTTACTATATAGCCGTACTCACCTCAGCTCCAATTCCTGAGAAATCATCTCTAAGTAATAAAACTCCATTTCCCAGAGTGGGCAGAGACAGAAAGGGCGACATGAGCATAGTTGACGTACAGGCTAAATTGCAGATGTCGTTTCATTAGTGTGAGGCTAGCTCATCTTGCAGAAAACATATCTGACTCTCCAGGGCATCTCTTGTGCATTATGAATGAGACAGCCAAGCCGTATCTCCACCGGAATAAATTAAAGGCATTTCATGACATTTTGAAAATTAATCTGTTGTTTTTGCTCAGCAGGCACTTGTCACAATGTGGGCGGGAAAAAAAAAGTTTCTGCAACTGTCCCGGAGGCGACGAGGGACTAGCTGTCCCCGTCAGTTTCAGTGAACAAAGTTAACAATGCAAACAAGCCGTTTTTAGCTGGCAAATTTGTCACTCCCTCTATACATAGTAATCTGTACAACTAAAAAAAAAAAAAAAAAAACTATTAAATGAAATTATGAAGACATTCCTTTAACAGGTCTCTACAGAAACTCATTAAAGCAAAAACTCAATTTACATTCATTTCACTCCACAGGCAATCACTTTAAAGTATACATATAGTGCAAGTGGAGGCAAGCGGAAACAGAATTTCCCCTTTGGGACCAATAAAATATCACATTGTTATATACATGCTTTGGAATTAGTGTGATCAGTATTGTGGGTGTTTATCATGCTGGCAGGCACAGACTTCAGGGGATTGGTCTGGAGGGACCGTCTCAACCCTGGAGGAAGCTGTAGTCCTCACGGGCATGAAAAACACCTGTAACATCAGCAATGTGCAACTCAAGGGCAACCGCTGCTAGTCTTTCCTCTCCGTGTCTACTGTATTCCATTATGCATGAACTTACAGGGGTGCACTTTGTCTTGGCTGGAGTTAAGCTGGGGACCACAGGGGGTGATTAGGACACCATGTACCTTCTGTTTAACACCCACAACAGCTGCTCTGATGTGGGACCCTCAGAGGTAATGAATGCTCAATGACTCTTGAAACATTCAGAGGGCAAAATACAACTAAATATCATGTTTGTATTACATTAAAACTTATTTAACCATCCAAGATAACCAAAAGTATAACAGCAGCTTGAGAGTAGTTACAAAGCGAGAGAAGGTCATATCAAATGAACAAAACGTGGAGTTTCCCAGTGCAGTCACTCGTGTACTTTTGCCGACAGCAGCTCCGGTGAAGCAGCTGGGGTTGGGTGCCTCGTTGAAGGCCACCTCAGCAGTACTGTACTTGCTGAGGGAGGAGAGAATGTGTCTGATTCACCTCTCTGGCCCAGATTCTCTCAGCCTGCATGGGGATCTGAGCCACTTACATGTGGGTCACAGGACCATTTCTTTAACATTTTGGCTACATAACAAATTTTCAAAAGGCAGGGGCCTTCGGTTCCAGAAGTAAGAAAACCTCCATTCAAAATCATTTTTAGCAGGCTTTTATGAACACCATTTCTCATAAGCCCTAGATAAACACCAAGGCTCAGAAGAGGCAAGTCTATGGGTGAGACGAGTGTCTGTGGCTAGTTCAGACCGTGTATTTAGACAGCATAGATTACTAAAAAGTTGAAAAAATGACTTAGTGAAAATTAAGGATTAGGGCTGCAACTAACAGTTATTTCCATTATAGATTTATCCGACATTATTTTCTCTATTCATCAATTAACCATTTTGTCTATAAAATGTCATAAAATATTGAAAGGTCCATGGTGATGCATTTAACTTGCGTGTTTTTTTCGACCAAGAGTCCAAACCCCAAAGATATTCTATTTACTTTCATATATGACAGAGAAAGGCATCAAACCCTTACATTTGAGAAGGTGGAAACAGCAAATGATTGCACTGAAAAATAACAAATGATTAATTGTTATTGTACTAAATACTTGCTGATTAATATTCTGTCAATCCACTAATCGATTAATTAACTAATTGTTACAGCTCTGTGATGAATATGGACAAAACGAAGTCATGATGAAGCAAGTGCCCTCGCTGCCACGCTGGTAAATTTTCATGTGAATTGTAGTTTTTTGTAAACTGAAAAATGAATAATTCCTAAACTTAAAAAACATGAAGTTTTCAGCTTCTAACCGCAAGTGCTGTAGAGGATGTGAATTTGTCTTAGAATGTGAAAAGTGAACCCCAGCAACATGTTTAATTTCCTCAGGAAAAATGATGAAAGATATTCCAGCAGAACAAGGAACAGAGCCCAGACATGATGTCAGGACTTTGGCTTTCTATTGGGGCTGGATCTAAGGACTCTAAGTGCCACCACTAGAATCATGCATGCATTCGTAAACGGCCGTTTTATTCCCAAGTGGACAATGGAGCTTAACTGGCCGAGTGAGGGCTCTTACTATAAGCAACTACGCAATATGAGGCGGTTGTGAAAGAGAAAAAAATCAAATGGAGTAAGTATGAAAGTGTGTGTATGTGATGGTGTGTACCTGCACTCCTTCCATGTCTGCCTGTCTACCTGTCTGTCAGTCAGTCAGTCTACCTGTCTGTGTGCATGGTTCTGTATGAAGGCCAGTAAGAAGCATGGAAGACAGCGAGGAGCGAAGAGGTGCTGTCAGTCAGTGCTGGCTGAGCAGGAGGCTGATGGGAGAAGGAGGGAAGACGCTTGGCGGGCCGGAGCCATGCACTATTCAGGCATCATTCAGATGGAGCGCGACCACTGGGGCAAAACACCACAAGGTTCTCAGCAACACACACGTGAATACCACACACACCTGCCAAAAACTGGGGTTTGTATTCTGCAGTAGGAGCTACATCAGCAAATCCAAAATCAAGACTGCAGCAGTTAGGTTTTCACATATACTGCAGACTAAATCTTAAAGGGAAACTCCGGTACTTTTAAACCTGGGCCCTATTTTTACAAATTTTGGGGTCTAAATGACTAACACTTAGCAAAAGTTTTGGAATTGGTCCAGTAGTTCGCCTCTGCCGGCATCCGCGAGCGGGCTGCAACATAATCCTTTGGGGCAATTGTGCCTGTGAAAAGTACGTCCACTGTAAGTGCTTGTTTTTGCCATTGACAGGCTCAGATTGTTATTCGAAGTGTCTGACAACATTACGTAAAGGATCCCTACAGAGACAGACCGTTTTGTTAAGATTTGTTAAGAAAGAGCCAAGTAAGATCCTTTCGTCTTTCTGCAACAATTCAACCTCTCGCAAGATTTCGGAGCGAAACCTTTCCTTGAGCGAGACTTTCTGTTTCTGGTTAAACAAAAAGGATCTTAGTCTTTAACAACACAGTCTGCCTCTGTAGGGCGCAATTGCCCGCAAGGATAATGTTGCAGCCATTGCAGCCCGTTCGCGGATACTGGTGGCGGTGATCTACTGGACCAATTCCTAAACTTTTGGTAAGTATTAGTCATTTCGCCCAGTAGGGCCCAGGTTTAAAAATACCGGACGATTCCTTTAAGTAGCACAACAACAGTAACTGTATGTCTTGCTTTAAATACAACAATAAAAGGTATATGCTTCACTGGAAACCGCAAAAGTCAGAACACTCACAAGTACTTCCTATACAATTACAATGTGTGCCATTAGTGCCCTCCAAAGCACCTGTGATACCCATTAAAAGTCTTGGATAATATTGCTATGGTAAAAAGCAAGTGAATGCCTTCCCTTCTTCTCTTGCTGCAGGCATTGTCCCAGTGTCATCTGAAGCTATTTTGACAGTGAGGTCAGAAAAACAATACAATCAGGACAGACACCTTTATCATGCAGTGTATTAAAAAGTTAAGCTCCCCTCCTATAAACCTTGAATGCTGTGAGAGAGTCCTGAACGGTCTAACTCATCTAAAGGACAAAGTGATGGCGCCAGGGAGCAGACGGCTCGTAAACTAATGGGACTCTTGTAAAAAGATACTCCCCCCCACATTATACCTGCTCAGGAGGCCTGATGGATGGCCCAGATGGCTGGGAGAGGACACCGAGCATAGATGAGCGTACAGGTGTGACAACGTGTGTGTGTTCTTTTGTGTGCTGTAAGACGGACTTGTATAGTCCATTACCTGAAGCTTGCCTTGCCTTTAACTGATTTGGATGGAACAGGTTCTAAATTATCTGACCTGGTGACATTAAAAAAAAAAAAAAAGTTTTATGAGGAATTATGCAGACATTTCGAATTTCAGATATGCTACTTTTCCAGGTAATGGTTACATGGGAAGGAACACGTTTCCACATTTCAGCTTTTCTAAAAAAATAAAATAAAAAAAACACAACTCATTAATATGCTAAATGAATCAGGAATAATGAGCTACCACAGTGCAACTGGTACTGAAAATAGTATTGCTAATAGGAAGGCTGCAAGAAAAAGCCTGAAATCTGTTTCCCACAATGTAGCAGATTCGACTCAAACCACTCAAATCCAAGCCTAATCATGCAATTTACACACATGGAGTGCTCTCTCTCGCTCACACACACACCTTCTCCAAATGCTACTCAACTCAAGTGTAGGTTAAGGTTAATTTCTTTCCAAAATTACTAGAGAGAATAATTTCTCTATAAAAGGTTATGTTACCCACAGTACTGTAGAGCTGATTAGTAGACAATTAGTCGATTAATCAATAAGTCGGCAACAATTTTGATAACCAATGAATCATTTAAGTAATGTATTAAGAAAAAAATAATCTGGTCCCAGATTCTCAAATGTGTATATTCGCTGTTTTTCTTCTGAAAATTGAATGTCTTTGGGCTGTTGACGATGTCACCTTGGACTCTGGGAAACTGTGATGGACATTTTTTTCTTTTTTCCTTCTATTTTATAAACTCCATGGTGAATTGAGAAAAAAAAAAAAAATCAGCAGATTAATTGATAATGAAAATTTTAATAATGGACATTGTGATTTGTTGTTTTTGAGTGCTTTGGTATGGCAATACATTAAATGAAACCTGGAGCTTGGTAAAAACATTTTATATATCTGGTCTTTACATGAGCTTAACATTACCGAGGTTATAGCTTAGGTCCCTGGTATAAAAAGAATTGTTAACCTTATTGTTAGCCTTAAGGAAAGAAAAGAAAGTCTGTAACATAACACAAACGTATAATACCATTCAGGTTGTAGGTAGATTTAACAGAACTGGTCAAAACAAACCTCTGGCTATATCTAGTCAGGCTGTCATATGGAGGCATAATTTTTTTCTTAAAACCCTAACTAAGTAAATCATTAAATATAGATAACGAATTTCAGGATTAAACTGAAACTGTTGGCAGTGGACACAATATGTCTTCCACTGCACATAAAGCAGCACTTCCCAGCGCCCAGCAGAGAGCAGGTGTTACAGTGAAGGCAGAGGTGTGTTCAGTCAAGCTTCTCTTAGAAAAGAAAGGATGAAAAATTCACATGGAAACCACCGTGTAACATATGAATAAACTAAGCCAGACAATCTGGGAGACTACTAACACAGGAGACAGCTGGAGGTTGTACCAACCTTATTAAGTCAGGTGTTTAGCCTGGGGACGTGCTGGGAGGCAGCAGACACATATGAACATTCATGCACACATACATACATACATACATACATACATATATGCTTCAAGATTTAGCATTCCTCAAAGTATCCACTTTCTAAAAATAGGACATTTGAACAGAAAACAACCTGCAGTGCAATTTCTCATTTTGCTTTTGTCAAATGGGAACTATTGACATCTCAAGTAAAAGAGAGCACTTCTACTGAGAATTCACATGGAAACCTTCCTCTCTGTAAAGGTGCCACATTTCCCAGAGATTTACCCACGTGGACGGTCTAATGCTGCATTATCTCTTGTTCTACACTTTCCAAGCCTGTGACACACACCTCGGAAATTGTCACACATGGACAGTGCTTTCAAATGAGGCATTAGGAGGGAGTTAAATTGAATTACATCGCCACGTCCCACTTTGATGGCGGCTATTAACTTTGCAAACGGTGCTGATGGTAAGCCTATCATATGGCAGCTGCTGTGTAACAGGATTGCGGATTGTAGCACTACAGAGTGTGGAGCGAGCGACTGTGGTGGAAAGTAGCAGGCCCCCTAACCATAGTTGCTGCAGTGAGTGAGGGTGATGGCAGTTGGGGAGAAGCGTACTGTAGCGGCGGAGGTGTAACAAAGAGCTGCAGCACCCCCAACAGTGGATAGAGACACACCGACAGGCAAGCAAGGCAATGAAAGCAAGTGTGTGTGTGTATTTCTTGTACGCGGTTATATGTTGTATTATCTGTTTTCTTATTGTTGATTAGCAGTTCCTTTGTGTTTGTATGTTCTTGTATGTTATTTATGGTGACAATGGCCCGTAGATGTTCATCATGTGTTTGTGAACATGTGCAAGGAGTACATGTGCGAGGTGGCCTCATAATGACCACACAAAGAGCAAACAGAAAGTAGGAGTAAAAGAAGAAGAGAGGAAGGAACAAGGAGATGAACCGATGAAAAGAGGAAGTAAAATAAAGAGTAAGGATAAATTGCCAGGAAGGAGAAGAGGGGAAAGTACCATTGCCATAGCAACAGCAGTATTTCTGCCATCCTGTAAATAACTGCTTGATGTCAGATGCAAGCTCTTGGTCTTAGAATTGATTAAAAAAGAAAAATATATGCCAAATGTCATTGTGACTTCTAGCCCATCATAGAGCAAGTGGCTTACAGAAAGTACACAATGCTAAACACAGTCTGGAGGGAAAAAAC
Organism: Maccullochella peelii; assembly: GCA_002120245.1. Taxonomy (NCBI): domain Eukaryota; kingdom Metazoa; phylum Chordata; class Actinopteri; order Centrarchiformes; family Percichthyidae; genus Maccullochella; species Maccullochella peelii. The sequence goes on from LKNJ01002004.1 coordinate 74,224, forward strand.
ATTACAACGGATACAAACACACACAGACACAAAATCAGCCACATACACAAACACTACCTCATCCTGAAGTTTGAACAGAGCTGGCAGAAAAATAATATGTTTTGTTTAGCAGCTGAAAAGCTAAAAACTATTACAAACTCCAGAAAGTAAGTCCAGTATTTGTGAAGATAATTCCCCTAAATGTTGCCAAGCAGTGAAAATGTCATGGACTGTTACTGATCACAAATCAACAGCTGATAGCGCTTTTTGACCAAAAGGTTCCAGGAACTATGGAATCAGAGGAGCTAAACTAGGAACTACAAGTCCCTTTTGCCCATTCCTAGACCGATGACACATTTAAAAATGACAATGGTCACATGAGGAAACAACACAGATTCATCCCGTTGTTGTTTGCATTTACTCCCTCTCTTGCTCATTCGCTCGTGTTATCAGCTTATTCACACTCTCTGTCTCTTTAAACGAGTCGAGAAGCCAACCCGTTTTGCAACGTTCATAAACAATGAGGAATGTCCATCCCTCATCCTAATATGGATAGTAGAGTACTTCCTTGTTTTGTGAATGAGCGGTACACAAGTTGCCAACAGGGTCGGTGTTTGACCAATCAGTGACGGTCAGCTCGGCCTGATAGTTCTTGAACCATCAATAAGTACTACTAACCTCGAAGCAGGGACTTTTTTTGTTTTATTTAACACCTGGAACTTTACTACAGGAACTAAATTTAGCCCCTGGTGCCTCTAGCCGAAATGCAGGTTTAGTTCCTGAGTTCCTCAAACGTTTGTGCAGTGGAAACACCACCCAAGTATAGAAAACCTTTTTTGATGTTTCACCACACAAATAAATATATGAATGATATATTCATTTAAAATATTACAGCTTTCAGTTTTTAACAGTTCAGCCAGGATCTTAGTGAGGGTTTTGGTGATTTGCTAAACATTTTGGATCATCAAGGAGTGATTTGTTTTGATCTGGACTCAAAACAAATCACTCCTTGATCTGGATCTGGAAAAGAATGGTTCTTGATTTGGGTTAGTTATGCACTGAAGTCCAGTCATCAACTAAATATTCTCGCATATTTCCCCAATCTGGCTTATGTGAAAATATTGCACCCCTCTATAAATACAAGAAGTGAAACTCACAAAGGGACTGGCTAAATCAGTACGATTTGTCTCAGTTTCCCAGCTGAAATAACTCCCTCCACACTGAGCGTTCAGTGGGTGCTGTGTTCAGGTTCTCTCAGACAGGCTCGCCTCAGGACATCAGGAATAATTAGCTGAGCTCAACCTGACATCAATCACCCTACTCTCACTCACACACAGGTCATCACCTTCTACACAACCTTACATGCTAAACAGACCGCTGTCACAACCTGTCGCAAGGCTTAATGGAGAGGGGGAGAGAGCGAGAGAGAGATGGGGGAGGGGAGGTGACAAAGATGTGAACGTAAAGGAGATTATAAAGGCAATTTGGGCAGATTTAACATGATCAAAAAACAGAGAAGAAGACACTGACAAGTGAGAAAAACAGGTAGAAACTAGTGTGTAAGCCTACATACTGTTTCGCCCTTATTTTACCATCCATCCCCTTCAATTCAATACAGTTACTAACAGTTCCACAAGCAAAGTTTCATATCACTCGAGGCATGAAGAGTGTAACTTTTCGCTGCCTAATGCACTCTGCTACACTCCCTGACAAGACTAACTAGGCTGTAACACAAAGTGGAGGTAGCTATAATGCTAAGTTATGGGCTGTCATTTAAGAAAAATCACACACATTCGCACACTGACCAACGCGACCAGACAGAGACAAACACACCGGTGGACTCCAGAGACAGGCAGCCCTGACATGTCAGGGGGCCTGGCCCAAAAACATGGCTGCCTCTGCAATTAATTACACCATTCAAGTGAAGAACTAACCAATGGATCATATCAGCCCCCCCCTTCCTTCGAGCTCAAGGACAGTCGGTCAAGTTTTTCTTTTACACAAGGGGGCATCATCCCCGCTGACAGTGTCCACTGGTATGTGTGAGAATTTGTGTAAATGTGTCGCAGACTGCGTGCGGGGACAATGACCTCCGCTTTAAGGACAAGGAGTTTAATCCATCTTGTCATCTTCCTCATAACTGAAAACTGCAAAAATCTGCTAATGTGTAAATGATAAAATGCTCTATGTGAAAACAATTATATCAGTATTTCAAACCAGACATATTCATACTCACAAATAGAACAACTTTCTAAACTAAGGTCTAAAAATGACTCATAACTACGAGCAAGCAATGGTATTATTTACTTTTGTCCCAGAAATATTTTGTCACAGTAGGCTCAAATTCCTTCAGATGGTGGTGATTTCTATATCACATTCTTTGCTGCTGCACTGACCCAATTTCCCCACGGGAATCATTAAAGTTTCATCTTATCTTATCTGCCCCTATCCCTCTCCTTTCCCCTATCACCCCTCATCACCCCCCTCCCCCAATCCTTCACTTAATTATGTCCCGTGAATGAAGTTCATCGTTCATGCTGCCAGCAGCCGGCAGCGTGGCTCGCCCGTTCTGTGCTATCTAATCATGGCGCACAGACTAAACTAAATTTAGACAGTGGGCTTGTGATGCCTGGCAGGCCCTAATGGGGGCTGACATCTCAAGACACTCTGCTGATGTACAGGATACACTCTGCCCGAGCAGGCTGCAGCCGCCGTTGACTAACGCTGACGACTTGTGAACCAGTTTGTTTTGTTCCAAAAGTTTTCAAGGGGATCACACGTAGAGGTGAAGCACTGTGCTGACTAAGGCCGTTCAAACTTAATGAAATCCAGCATTTACATTTCAGGACCTTAGCCAATGCTCAAAGTGTGTGTACCTCAAAGTAATCTACATGTGGCAAGTAAAGCAGTGGCACCAAGGGGTACAAACTCACACACATGTATTCAAACTGTAAACCAATCAGCCATGTCTGATGACAGAATATGATTTGTGAATGCAGGTTAGCATACTAGTCTAGATAATCAGTCTGTGGCAATGCAAATGTGATTATCATTCATCATTAATAATATAACAAATGTACTGAGGAATAGCTGAGGGAATTTTTAGGCCTCCTGTTTAAATGCACCTATTTCAAGGGGATTTAGACACATCCTGCCACTTAAAGCCTGACTGAAAAAAATTGGCCGAGCCGATATATATCGGCCAATATTAGCTTATGGCAAATATATCGGTAGTGGCATATATGTCAGCTGATAAGTCTCAAGAAATGTCAGTACAAAAATTCCAAATATGTGTTTGAAATAATTTAGAAAGTGTCTCAGCTACACAGTTTGTCCACCAGACTGCACTGACTGAAGTTAATTTTTCAACTGTAAAATGTCCCAATTATTTAATAACTTAATGTAAAACTGAAGGGATCCTTATCAAAAAATGTTTCATTAGCTGCATCAGCTGCAAAAATGCCATATCAGTCGGTCAGTACTGAAAAGGTCTCAAAATAAAAGCCTTCCAGTAACGAGATTATGCCCTCTGAAACACTGTACGGCTCATAATGTGAAAAAGATAGAGGAAGTGTTGAGTTTGCATTTACAGTAAACAGCAGAAACTATACAGATTAGAAAAGTGAGAAGATTACTAAATATGACGAAGTATACTTTAAAATCTGAATAAAAGGCTTGTTTCTAATAATAGCCGGTCTCAAATGAATGACTCTTCAGTTATGGTAAATTAACACCACAGCCGCCATTCAAGAATGGAGGCTACGGTATTTAAACTGTGTCATTTCTGCACTGAAATATCTCTGACGCGCTCTTTTTCTATTTAGCATATTTAGGGTATGTGGACAGGCACATAGCCCATTCTCTTGCTAAGCAATGCACTTTTTTAACTCTCTCCCTTGGTTTCACTTCATGCTCCCGTTGTGTCAGGCACACTCAGCACACACATGCAATGCAGCATAAACACACAAAACCTACCCATGGACAACAGATGCACATGCTTAATGTTAACACAGGACAGATCTGAACTCATGAGGGCTTTTAACAGAGATTTTACCAAGATTTTGACGGTGCATCCTTCTCTAACAATCCACACAACTCCAATACGTTTTATGAGTCAGTGTCTGTGCTTTTGCCAAAAGTGACTGAAGTCATGAGAACAAACTAACTTCAATTTAAAGCGCTACTTTTCTTTGGTCACATACTTTAACAGCCTGCACAAATCCTCAGAATTCAGGCACTTGAGTCTGAGCAAGGCAGCATGAACAAGGCCCTTGACTGGTAGTTCAGGGAAAAAAATATTCAACTGCATATTCTGCGTCTTACATCAACAGTTTTTTTGTTTTAATGATATAAATTGTTATGACATTTTTACTGACCGCCTAAATAAAATCTGTGATGTTTGACTATATCAAACTACTTAAGCAGGCAACTTTCTACATACACATTTACATCATCATGCTCCCTCAGGGCTGGATGCAACTTCAGATGCTGCTGTAGAATGTGATATTTAGCCTTTACTCTTAGCTTTTAAAACAATGTAAAAACCCTTCAGATTCATGGCAGCTACTGCTCTTTAACAGCAAGCATTTCGTCACATTACACTTTGTAAGTTATAGATCGGTTAACTGGCTGGTTAACATTCAACACGTGCACTCGGACAGGCTCGATCCGTAAACTTGTCTGATAACCACTTTGATGCAGTTAATCTACTTGTCGACAAGTTGGTGCATAGCAGTTGCCAAAAGTTAGTTTCAGAGGACACAAAGTCAACTGTAAAGAGGGACGTCTGCAAGGATTTCATGGCCACTGGGGTGGCAGTGGTAGCAAACAAAGTCTCTGGGGTTGGATAAACAATAAAGGCCTGTCGTTTGGTTAGAACAAAGGCCTGTCATTTTCTTTTGTTGTTGGTGGTATTTTTTCCCCTTGTAATCTGCATGTCCAGATGGCTGGATGACTTTCCCACTCACAGCATCGTTAAAAGCGCAACACAGCTGGCAGACAGAGTGAGCAAACTAAGAGTGAGGAGCACAAGAGCGCAAGGAAATGAAAAAGTGAAAGAGCTTAGAGAGCAAAAAGAAAAATGCAAAACTGGACAAAAAAGAGATGTAGAGCGAGACAGAGCAATAGTGAGAAAAGTGGACCGTGCAAGAGCGCACATTGTAACACAAACTGACAGATATGCGGAGACTTTTGGATGAGTATCTCTTACCCAGATCTGTGTTGGGCCCAGCCAACAACTGTTTGAACTTGTCCAGACGGGACGCTTCCCTCTCAGTCATGGCCGGGGTGCCAGATGTGTTCTGGTCAGCCATGCGAGCCACAAGCGGGATGACGGGCGGCCGGTGGGGCAGAGACCGCTGTCTGTGGAGGGCTGCATGCTCACCTGCTGCATCTGGTGGGAAGATAAAGAGTTGAGAAAGGGAAAAGGGTTACATAAACACACACTCACAACAAATGGAGGGCTTTCAGATGATGCAGCACAGGAGCTTGTGGTTATGTTGAAGGCACATAGTTTTTTGCCAAACTGATGTGAACATCTGTAAATAAAGACTGACGATTTCCTGTTTATAGTATCTGCTTGTAAGTTATCAAGCTAACCACAGAATTAGCTCTCTAAAACCGCTGTTAACCTCAGATTTTAAAGATCTTATGTACAACCAAGCAAAACTAGCTAAAATCCAAGCTAAATTCTAACATCAGCATTCTAATATGCTCACAATGACAAGGCTAACATGCTGATGTTTAGCAGGTATAATGTTTACCATGTTCTCCATCTTAGTTTAGCATGCTAACATTTGCTAATTATCAGCTGACAAAGTACAGCTGATGGAATTAGTTTTGCAGATTTTTGGTCATAAATAAAAGTTAATTTTGACCTTATGATGGCGCTAGATGAAAAGTTAAAGGGTCACTAAAGTTATCACAATTCATCCGGAGGAGGAGATGAAAGTGTGTACCAGACTTCAGTCCAAAAGGCCCAACATTATTGAGTCCAGCTTCCTCTGAGTCTGAACAGAGCTTTCCCTTGATTCTGTTTGGAAGACAGTCTGTGTATTGCTCTTTTAAACTTTCATTAGCCTCTTCCTGTTGAGGGGAAATGTTCTGGACCGGCTTTAACTTGAGCAGTAGCAAGGTGACACTATGCGAATAAGAGTGATTAGAAGCTGCACAGTTACTGCTGTGCACAGCAACCTCCCAGCTTGCTGACTAGTAAGCTAGCTACCGAAGTAAAGTTGAGAGTTGTATTTTCAGGTTAAGTGAGCTGATATTTTTCATTCTACAAGTCTAATCTGCCTTACACAAATTATTTAAGAGTAGGAATGTGTTATGAATTACATAACTGTGTAGTAGCATAGTAATCTAAATTTAGAAACAAATGTCACTACTGTCCCTTAGCATGTTTATATGGCTCCAAGCAAGGTGGTGATGAATGTAGATACTATTGCAATGAGCCTCCAGGACGGCAGCAGTTGTGGTTGTTGTAAAATTTCTGATTCAACTGTGAAGCATTTATAACGGTTAGACAAACACTTTCACTCAGTCTGCTGAGGGCCACATGCTCCTCCAGATGTGCTACAAAAAAAAAATTTTTTTTAAAAGACAACACAGAACGAAAGCTATGAACAAGCTGGTGAGGTCGGGGACATCACAGCGGCGAGGGATGCTCCTTCTGTCACACTGAGCATGAAGCAAAAGTTCATAAAGATCTCTGAACAACACTGCCAACATTTCCCAGCGCTAGAGCAAACTGTGGCACATCTACCGCGTGTAGAGTCACACAAACACTCCATAGCAATTAAGAAAACTGGAACGCTGCCTACTTTAATATCCTTTTCACATTTAACAAGAACAAATAAAAAGCTACAAATCTGTTCTCAACCGCTTTATTTGCACTTAGAAAAATTAAAAAAGATTATTAAAGCCGGCGGAAGCTTCATCGTGGTGGAACCTTTTGAGTGATTTTAACAATAAGCTGTTTTTATAGTCCACTTAATAACTTTTGAAGGGCTATAAAAGAAAAAGCCAAGTTAGAGGAAGTTAGTAATGTTCACTTCTCAGTGACAGTATACTGGAAGGAAGGAAGGAAAAAATACATGAAAGTACACAAATAGAGAGTACTTCCCAACCCCCATTACAGAAACAGTAATATTTTTGACAGAGGCTTCATTCAGCCCGATGACCACCAGCTTCTCTATGTGAATGTGGTGGTGTGTCCCTTGCTTTCTAAGCTGCAGGAAAGTGGGATGGACAGTGCCAAGTATGAGTATATAATGTATAAGTATATGGAAATAGTCTTATCTGGGCCTCATTAATGAAATCCAAGCTGTGTGCCATTATCTAATTAGACTGGGGCAAGTGCGTTCACGCTTTTCCTTTGCTGTCATCTTGCACAAACGAGGAGAAGGGATTGAAGAGGAGAGGAGAGAAGACTCAAATCTACAATGAAATAAGACACCAAACCAGCAGTCAGCCTTACTGTAACTGTGTATGTCAATTTGTTTGCCCACCTGCCAAGTATAGTGAGGGTGCATGTATTAAGGTTGGTTTGTAAGCTGCAGTGTTTTTGCAATATGCTCACTAGAGGTGCAAAAAGTGTCGTCTTGTGTATCCTTGTACATGACGTGGCAGTGCATGCAAGCCTGTGCATTGTCTTCTCTGGGGAGATAAGAGGAATTGCCTGAAGGCAACAGGCTTCCTATGTTCTCTGTATCTAAACACAGCAACAGGCAGAATGGCGGACAAGCGGGCAGACAGACATGACAGAACAACAGTCAGCCAGACGTTCACGATGTACAGCGTCTGCTTGGTAGAACTGTCTCTTCACAACTTTCCTCTGCTATGTGTTTACTAGGAAAAGGATAAAGTTGTTTAACACAAGGGTTTGGTATTGCTATACAGTGCTGCTGTGCCCCGATATAAGAAGAAAAAAAAAAACACACAGAAGTGACATTTGGAAGAGGTCTTGAACAGTGACACAGCAACAACAGGAGCCATGACAGAGCAGTTGTTGCATACTACAGGGTTAAAACAAGGTGCTCAGGGGAAACAGACCAGAAACAGAAGAAGAGGAAGAGGAGGAGGAGAGAAGGTGTCTCTTTCTACTGTCATCTGATGTTTATAAGAGGAGAGAAAGGTAAGAGGAGAGGAAGGGCCAGAAACAAGTGCCTCAGGGATTATAATGAACATTTGCTCTTCACTATAATGTATTCCTTCTCTTGCTTTGTTTTTATTTTGACTATGAGCGAGTGTGATAACAGGGTAGTCTGACTAACCCACCAATATTCATAAATAAGTATCACTTGCAACACTTCCTACTGTCTTTTAACAAAAATCTGAATGTAATCGTTATGAAGGCTCTCGTCTTTGCGTGTTCTGAAACTGTGTCACTGCTGAGCACTGTACTCTCTGTCTAAACCACAAGCAAGTCCAATCAAAGCACAACGTTGGCAGCCTCTCAGTAACCCTGCTCTACAGAGTGATAACATCTGCCAAATATTCTCTCGTCGTCTCATAGCCTGTTTGGATGCTGGGATGGTTCTGTTGAAACGTGATACTATTTGAATGTGGTGACACAAAATAGCTGTGAGACCACAGTAAATAAACACACACAAAAGAATTATGCAGACCAAAAACACAATAAATTGTGAACTTGTAAAAGTGAGTAAGGTGATCACTAAAATCCTGAATATGTTCATTTATGGCACAGCATTAAAAGTTGATATGGTGACATTTCCCATGTTTTTTCCCCCACATTTAACCCTTACTTATACAAGATACATTGGCCAAACACTCTGTTTATAGTCCAGTAAAATAAATCTAACAAGAATATACTCAGAGCAGGAAAATAACCAAACTTAAATGCAGACTCAGGGAAAACATATAGGCAGGTAGGGGGCAATTGTTGAGAACTGTCTTCCACTTACAGAGGGATTTCAGTGTGTCTTTTCAAAATATTCCATGACACCAGTGCACTAAATGTAAAAGCAGCCTAGCTTTTAGTATGCAGATGAGCCGGGAAACTTTTTGGACACTAAGCAGTGGTGTTCACTAACCTTTAGGTGACCCAATTGGAGCTTCGCTGTGAGACTTCACTAGGCGGCCATCAGTGTAAGGGCTGCTCTGGGAGGCAAACGACACCTCTGGGCTGGTCACCTCTCCTTCCCCCACCCTGTCCTCCTCATCTTCCTCGTCGTCCTCCTCCTCATCCTCCACTGCCACCTCCTCCTGCGTGTCCTCTTCTCTCTGTTCCAGCTCAGTTGTGTCGTCCTGCCTCTGTCTCTCCTGCTGCTTGCTGTGATTCTCAATCACCTGTTCAGTTGACAGGAAAACAAGGCGTGTCACTGTTGTCTGTGGACGTGTGTCAAATCCTTCATCAACCCATCTTAAAAGGGAAGCAGTGCATCTTAGACACAAGTAACACTGTACTTTTAGTCATCTAAATTTAATTTCAAACCTTCCAAAAAACCTTTTCCAACATTTACAAAAAATATATCAACTGTTTATGATTATACTATCAGGATAACATGCTTCTCTCTACGCAGTTGAAAATGTAGTGGAACAGGAAGCTGTTATAAACGTGCTAACATACATGAAAATGCTTTATAATGGACTGACAAGAGTCCATGAGGCTTAATTGTTTTATAGAAAGCCACTGCATCTGGTTGTTCACCTTATTGGCTGTCTCCATGACCACCTCGATATTAAGGTTCTGTGCAGCCATGGCCAGCAACTCGTCGTCATCATCCCCAACATCCCAGGCGTCACTTGTGATGCTCTCAAACTCCTGGAAGGTGGTAGCCTTCTTGGGCTTGCCTGGTGTGGTCGGAGGAGGCTTGTTGCCTGCTTTAATCAGGCTGCAGGACAACGACAGGGCCATGGAAACAGACAAGATAAGGGAAAGAGGATAAGATTAAAGAAATTGAAAGAAAAGGTGAGGGAGAGTGGGGGTGGGGGGTAGGAAAGGGAGGACAGGAGAGAAAAGGAGAGGGAGATAAAGTAAATAACCACAGAGAGGATAATGGGGGAAAAGGACAGAGATGAGACGTGAATCATTTTGAAACTCACAGGTGGGCCAAGAAATAAAAGAACACTAGCCCTCTGAAAAATGCTGAACAATTATAACAGTTAGCCTGAACAAAATCTGCAAAACATCCACATTTTACACATCGACACTGGATTTTGAAAGAATTACCAGTAATAACACAGAACGTTCACAATGAAACACATACGTACGTGAGTCAGTCACCACCTGTACAGACCCTTAATCTTAAATACTTTAATCAAAAGCAGGTCTCTAACCACAAACAAGACTGAATCTGGCCATGTTCAAACGACAGCATTTTACTGAGCTTCTGTCTTCTGCTGCAAGGGCACAATTTCATTCAGCGGGAACAAGAAATGCGACAGAAAAAAGAGAATTCAATTAAACTCAACCTTTCCCATTTTATCATGCAATGCAAAAAAAGGAAGGTGGGAGGAGGGAAAGGGGGGGGACAGGGGGTGGAGGGAAGAAGGTGCTCTGATTTCTTACAAAGACAAGGATTACCATAAGAAAGAGAGAGACTTGTCCATATTAGCTTCCATCATAAATTAGAAGAAAAGAGTGTCTGAACATATACCCTGACAAAAAACAAGCAAATTAAATTCAACCCTCTGTGGAAATTGACAGGATTAAACATCAGTCTGAAGAAATAAAAGGATTATTACAGGAAAAATTATGTTTTTCTCTCTGTCTGTGTGTATGTGTGAGTAAAACGAGATAGGTATAGTCCAAAAACTCAAAAAAGTAAATTATTATGGCTCAGAAAATACATTTTCTTCACTTTCTATTTCAAGATTCTACAGTTTCTTTGTTCTGTTATTTTTCAGCTGTACATAAAAAAATCACTGTAAAGTTCAGTCTGTTTCTTATTAATTAATGAATTCAAACATTTCCACTCACTCCTGTGTAGATCTGTGTATGTACCCTGTAGTCTTGAAATTATGACAAAACTTCCAACTTCAATATGAATTCTTAGATCTTTAAATCATGTAACATAATCTGTTTGTGCCAGACACGATTACAACTGAAAGTGTGCTTTATTTCCTAAGCTGTCCACCCAGCCATCTATCACCTAAATGTTTTGGTAGGTTCACTTCCAGTGGCACTGGAGAACAGGACAGGCCATACAGTGCAAACGAAAGGTTACCAGGATTATACTGCAAGAACCTGATATATGCTGTTTCATATTCATTTTCATTTAAGCATGTTGTAATTATGGCCAAAATCTTGTCCATGATGTCAGAGCATTTTGCTGTCAGCTGTCAAATTGCAAAACAAACGTTTCCACATTCCTCACTGGGATGTGGCTAAAAGCATAACATGTTTTACAGCATCATTCCATGCCACAGAAGTTTTCTGTCTTCTTTAAGTGGCTGGGTAGCCACCCTTTAAGATGTTTATGTTGTTTAAATGTCTTCTGCCACATAATCACTCTCTACTTGCACTTGTGAAATAACGTGGAAGGAAACTAGAAGAACTCCAAACCAGTGAAGGAAGTCCTGACTTCTGCTTATGTATTCAGATTTTTACCAAGGGAGCAACAGTTCAATAAAGGTCTTGTGTGATCATCTATAAGGCTAGTACTACACCAGTAGTAGTAGTAGACCATCAAGGCAATATTAACCTTGCAAATAACAAAATATTCACCTCCCATCCGAAGAGGAATAGAGAGAGAGAACCCTTTGACCTAATACACACCAGATAAACCTGTTGGTTTGTCAAAACATCATCTGATTAATGGAAAATGATGCGATCTTCCATGATTAGCTGAGATATTTTCATCCACCGTTTCATGCAGAATAAATACCTATATTTATTAATAACAGCAAGATATTTGGGAACAAATATAATGGAGGGCCAAGAATGTCAGCTTCAGCTAGGGTTTCATGTAGTGTAGCGACTGAAGCAAACGGTTGACATCAGCACAGCAAAGTATAACACCTGTCCAAACTCCACCAATAAAACCACAGGGCATTTACCAACTATGACGAAATACATTTAACTTACTTTGCATGAAGGAGCGGGTCGAACGGTGGATGTTGTGCGCCATACACATGCTGAATGCTGAGGAAGTGAAGAAGAGAGGATGTAAATGAATGAGATAATTTATAACTGGCTGTCAAGCTAGCCATGTTAGCTTCTCATTACCCAAAACAGTATCAGTTAATACTATAATACCACGACTTAGTGTGATAAAAACGACTTTAATTTGGTGTAAGACCATAGCTACTCCGCAATATAAAATGGTCACTGTATAATTAGTTACAACTCTGTGCCTGCGGTGTGGGTAAATTGCTCAACTGCTAGCCGCTGTTAGCAACGTAGCTCTTAGCCAGCTAACAACAGAGTGGTGTAAACTGTGTCTGCGAGACTAATTCACCACAGACATTGGTACGTTACAAGGTGTGAAAGTCGCAAACTTTGTGCCGGAGGACCGTCAGTGGAAGTGAAAGTTGCGTTTGAAGCTCAACAGTGCAGCGTCAGTTCAGTAAGGCTAGCTACGCTAAGCTAGCCAACAGGAGGGAACACGTCACTCACCTGCCAGGAACCTTCGCTGCGTTTCTTTTCCAGAACTGTTTTTTATTTCCGTCAGTCGACATTTTGCCTCTACGGTCCAACCAGTCCTAAACACAAACACGCGAACGCTGTCGTTATCGGTAAAACGTGAATTTTGTGTTTATTTACACCAGGTCCCCTCCTCCAAAACTCAGAAAGCTGCCATGTTGATAGTGCCTAATCGGCAAGCAAACGCTGCTGTGATTGGCTGGACTGACACTTCCTCGCTGTAAACCAATCTCAAGTGAGATCCGGTGTTAGGTGGCACGAGAAGCTGTGACGTCATTGTCTACCGTCTTTGCCATGTTGACAGAAACTACAAGCTGTGTGTCAATCAAAAGAGAGCCCATCACCATCAGGACCAGAGGCAAAGGGGGCAAAATGCTTACCGTTTACCATTACGATTTCCATAGTAGTTTATAGGTATTTAGGATTTACTATTGTTTAGAATTGTTTATATATGTATTCATACATTATTATTCAGACACAAGGTTTAATATAAAATTATGTATATTGATATTGATTGATGCAATGATTATTACTGACTGCAGGTTTTCATTGCTATGTCACTAACCAAAAAGCATCAGCAAGCAAATTCATCATTTCACACTCCCTGGGGGTGTGGGAGGTCATGAACTACATCATCATATAAATATGAATATGTATAATTATAGCATAATAAAATTTACAATGTAGTGGTACATGCTGTAGTTTAGTTGTAAAGACACTCTGGCCCTAAATAAGAGTTTGTCTCTTGACAGGATACAGCGGAGGTCAGCAATTAGGTTCAACCATGGGCCCATTTTTCTCAGCATTGGGGGGCAACGTTTTACAGACACTGTGGAAACACATTCCTATATGTTTTCAGTATGTTTTGTTTCTTTATTATTCATTTAAGAATAACATTTAATTATAAACCGCTTTACGTTTATTGTATCTGAGGGCAGATGTCATAAATCCTGTTAGTAAGTGAGGATTAACAGAGTTACATCAGTTTATGTTAATCCTCATTTGTGAACATAGGTTCTGTGTCGCACTGAGAGAATAGAGTTGTACCTGAGTTTCTACACAGAACAGTAGCTGCTTTATTTACAGCTGAATGAAATACATTTTTTCTACACAAATCTGTTCTGGTCAGATAGGCCATATTATATTATTTACCTGTCTTATTTATCTCTTATATTTATTATACTTCATTTCAGCACCATGGACTGTATGCATAGTGTGCCTCTCATCATGTTGGGGTAGTATTAGATGTTACAAGGTCATATTTATAGGGATTTACATAAGCCTTGTATTTACATTGCTATCTGCAGTTGATTTATGAAAAATCCTGTAAAGGTTTTGTGAAAGTCTATGACTTCAGCTTTCGTTAAGTGATGAACATTTTTGTCCGAGGGCAAGGTTTGTCCCACACTCCACTTTTTGTCTACCACTGCAATACAGTATTGCATCTTTCCACACTCTCACCATTAACCTACACTGGATAGTGAAGTTAGAGTATCCTGTTCCAAAAGTTTTTAATTAAAAAGTAGGCCTATGATACAACACTTTTTTACAGTTTAAATAAATTATCTAGCCTGCACATGAGCAAAATGCACAACATGTTATTGATCTTTGGAGGCCTGAACATGAAAATGCACCATTAATAATTAAATATTAGAAGCGGAAGGTTTACTTTGATAATACCTCCTCTTATTCCCTTCTTATTAACTGTCGCTCACTCTGTCAGTCACACACAGAAAAAACCCCAAAGACACATACTGTAGGTGGAGAGAGTCGGGATAAACTATCTTTATTGTTACATTATTTGCCTCATTATAAAATCAACCCAGTTCCCACTCAGCTAAAAGCAGAGGTAAGGATGTTGTGCAGGGTAAACCCACTTAAACGCAGTTTAGTCATCATTTTTGTTAGTGTTGGTGTTTGCCTCATTAATGTCTGATGTTATGAAAGGTTAAGGTAATTATTCAACTCTCCAGTATGGAAGCACCTAACTGCTCTGAGTCATGAATTACCGAGTTCATGTGTTTACCCAACGTGCTGATGCAGGGTTTGTTCCACAGGACTGAAGCAGACAGGATGAAAGGCAAGAGCTCTCACTCTGTCACTATTTCCCGGTACTGCGAACGTCATGTATGCTGGCAGGGTATTGGTGTTAGTGGAAAAGTGGTAAAAGTAGTCATACTTCTGCAGATATGTTCTGTTAAAAACATTTAAGATTTTGTTATTTTCTTTTCCTTTTAAATGAAATTACACATAAACCAAAATTATGGCTAATAACACCATTAAAAATGTTTCTCTTTTTATAATGTGTTTGTAGTTATGTAAAGACTTCCAAACAGACTGCAGGCCCATATGAAGTCAGCTTTTAAAAAACTGAAATTAAAGTTTTGGCTGAAGTAGCATCACTCAGTGCTGATCAATAAAGCAACCATAACACATCTGTGAATTTTGTTTAATGAAAAGAATTACAAATACTCAGGGCCGTTTCTAGCTTTGTGGGGGCCCTATGCAAAATGTTGTTAGGGGGCCCATATTTTGTGAAATATATATATCTTTTTTTTTTTAGCATATAGGTGTTTTCACTCAACACATGAAGGCGCTTGGCTAAGAGAGACCAGTCATTTGAATATCTTAAAAATAAAAAAAATGGCAGCTTGGGGGCCCCCTGGTGGCTTTGGGGGCCCTATGCAACCGCATAATCCGCATATAGCAAGAAACGGCCCTGCAAATACTTAAGGTCTTAATGAAAATGCCATTATTGGTTGAATTTTTAATCTACTAGTAGGCTATAGTACATTAAGTTACTTGTTTTGTAGGAAGTAAGAATATTTTGATATGAGAATAGGACTGTAAGATTTTTTTCCTTGGTATGAACTCAGAAATGGGTTAGAAATAAAAATCAACAGATTTTCATTCGTTTTTCACTTTAAGGTCTTTCATGCCAGGACAGCACAGAATGGAAAGTAGGCCAGTTTCATTTTTACTATCGAGGGAATCATCGTTCTCATACACGATCTTTGTTTTAAGTCCCCTCTTCTCCTGAGAGCTCGGACAGACACCGGCACACACACCTCTGACTCTGAACGCGTTTTGTTACGCGGGCCGTAACAAAGTTGAGATGAGAATCATCGGACGACAGTGTAACTAACGACACGTCTGAGCGGTATCATGGAAAAACAACACAGATTGCTATCTTCGAAGCTTTTTCAGAAGCACAGGCAGGTAGAAGTTGTTCTAAATCGCAGTGCTTTGGCGTGGAAGGAAATTGAGAAGAGCAGAAAACGAAGCTCTGGCATCAGCAACATTTCTGAAACAGGTAGGCCTAAGTCTAACACGCAGAAGTCAGTGAGTTTGATAGCTTTGTCATAATTCCACCAAAAAACAGCTTTTGTTTCATGTCTTAAAGCTTAAGAAGTGTATGCCAAATAGCCCAACTAATCCTGTTTTAGATAGATTAATAAATATTTAAACAAAAAATAGAAATGAAACAATTACAAAAAGTGAAAACATCAAAGGAATATATTTTTAACCAATGTGGTGTAGTTGTATTTAAGCCTGTATAGTTCCCTCCAGTAAATGTCACCATGCAAATAGGTCTGAAGCAGCTGTCTTCCCACCCTGCACTCCTTATCAGGATCATGCACATACTGAGGCAGCAACAGTCAGGTCATGTAGCTACTTAAGCTGGGGTCTGTACACTGACAAGAGCAGGTCACATAGGTGGAGTTTCAGTCAAAGATAATTAGGAGGCTCTGTTCCTTACAAGCAAACACAAGTAAGGCTTGACTGTTATTTAATATGTCCCCCAGGAAGGAGTTCATTCATTCTTTAATTAACTCATTCATGAAAAAGGGGGTTCCTGCCCCAGCTAGCTTTGTGAATATGTAATTTTAGGAACTAAAGATAACCTTGTTTTCAGCTCGGTCACTGTAAGTTTTGCGTTTATCCAGGAGAGTTTGATAAGGCAAAGGGAGGCAGAATTTTTTCAAAACATATAGTACGGGGTATAAAATTAATTACTTGCTACTTAATGTTTACATCCACTAGCTGCCAGGTGTAACTGCTGCCTAGCTACTTGAGCTGACAAAACTAACATTAAGCTAGCTTGCCAACGCCAGTTTAGAGTGAAGAGTAAAAGAGGTCATGTGGAATGTGGTTGACACATGGTGACACTTGATCAAAATGCTGTTTAATAACAAGACTTTAAAGAATATTTCACAAAAGTAACACAATATAGTTTAAGTTACAAAACATGCTAATGAAGTGAGACCAAATGACTGTTGCTTCTGGTTAGCATAATTTGATATTCCCTGCTCATTCAAAACTGCATGACAACAACTAACTCTGAAACACATTTTTCCATGTATGATATTTAAATGAAACAACTTCCTACATACATTTACGAAGGACTAAGTAATAAGTAAAAGTAATATTATATCACTTGATAATTTATGGCAGTTATGCTCCAGCTTGTGACTCTCTATTTACATAGTTAATTTAAGTTTTAACTAGCTAAAACATTTGTTAAGTTTTAATGGTGCAACCCGATTTAGTAAATCACTAACTAATGAAACTAATGATGACTTACCCAGCATTCACTGGATTAATGGTAGTAGTTTAAATTCTCTTTACTATAACCGTGGTTGTCAACCAGCACTCCAAATTTTGGCCCTTTGCATCAGACAACTTCCACTTAATCCAGTTGTCCTTATAACCTCCTGAGGCTAATGTTTGTTCATCTTGATGAGTTCTCTGGTCGGCAATTGCTGTACCATATCGAGTGGAGTGATTACAGCTGGCACTGCACTCTTCAGTTTAAACCTGGCCATTGACCTTCCTCAAAGTGGTATCAAGCGCCCTATAATAACCTGCCATAAAGACTTTCATTTATTGAGTCAATGTTCAACACGGCTACATCAAAATCCCCCCCAGTGATTATTGTGACAAGAGCAGGTCAGTTTACCCTGGAGTCAGGAATCAAACAAGGAGACTTTGCCAGTAATAAATGCCCAGTAAGTTCAACATCAAACACCACTGTTAAACAAAAGGAATAGAGTCACATTCTTTCTGAGAAAGAAATGACTTTAAGTGCTTAAGCAAGCTAAAGTGGCTAATTATATTTATCTTTTTACACATGCAGTCTTTGACTAGAGTGTGGTTATCATTATTAGTCTAGTTAATCAGTGACTATAGTGAAGACAGGGATGGTGGTGATTGGAATTTTCCCTAACATCTTTGCGCCTACTCACACAAAAAATGCTCTATATCTGGACTCCGTGTTATACATGTTGTTGACTTACATCATGGACTGTACTGTAAGTATACCACACTTCCTTCTCTGTGCGGTTATTTCTCTGTGAGTTTACCTTAGATTTGAAGCTATAGAATTTAACACCTGTCTAAGACTAACTGGTGAAACAGCCCCTTACCTGCATGGTCACATGTTCAGTGCCCACAACAGCAGAAATAATGCAAATGAATAAGTAAGTCAGGAGCGAGATGGATTCTTTTTCTTTGCCACTTAAAATATCATTTTCCAATTTAATTTATTGATAATAAAAAATGTGAAGAAACAAGCAGGGATACCAGGAGAGATATATAAGAAGGTGACATGTTGGTACAAATTTAACATTTTCTATCAAGTAACATTTAGAAGTTCAGAAAAATCAGTGAATCTGCTGCAGCACTGAGAAGACAGAAGAAGTTAATCCCAGCTGATAGCAGAAAATCATGCAGCGTGACTCAAATTTGACAGGTCTTTTTCAGCTCATATTTTCCATTTTTTGCCCAATATATTTTCCCTAACATCAAGATGACAACTGCCGTAAATGCCAAGAAGAATTGTTATGAGCGGTAAACATCACTCTGGTCTTGATGCTTTGGTTTAGACAACATTAGTGGATGTTACTGCTTCACATTTAAGTGGATTTGGTCGAATCAGAGCATCTGTCAGTCAGATGTGCTGAGTAGAGAACAGGACAGGGTATCCTAGCCAGGATTGTTATTTGTTTGCACACAGATTCACTCTCACAGACACACAAACAAAATCCAATCACTGAGATGGCATGGCCTCTGAGCTTAGAGCAAGTCTTATGTCCACATAATGTCTGAGTCACTCCTCTGATACAATGCACAATCCCATCTTAGAGGAAAATCTAGAATAAATCATGGCATATGCTTTAGAGAGCGTCTCCCCTTTTCTCCAAATCACTATGCTTAGCGAGTAGTACTTCCTCAGGCCCTCTAAGCCTGGATATCTCTCTTGGCCAGGGGGGGTTTTAGATATTTGCTTTCCCATATGGCAGAGCTGGATACAGATCCAGCGTGTTACAGTCAGGGATTCACTTATAGCGATACTGGAAGTATTGGAAATCAGGCTGATATAGGGTATCAGCATCACAGAATAAATAAGCAAAACAAAGCTACAAGATTTTGTGCATCAGTCACTCATAGAACTACAGTAAGTCTGAAAAGTTTTTAGAAAAAGAAGACTACAGCCATGCTAGCAGCTCTGTGAAACTGTACTTAAACTTTGAGCTAAATGCTAATGTCAGCATGCTAACATGCTCACATACTAACATGCTCTAACGTACTGATGTTTAGCTGGTATAATATGTAATGGCGTGTTAGCATGCTAACATTTGCCAATTAGCACTAAACACAAAGTAGAGCTGAGGCTGATGAGAATGTCAATAGTTTTGCAGGTATGTAGTCTTAAATCAAAGTTTTAGGCACACAGAAATTTTGACCTGGTGATGGCGCTAAATGAAAAGTTAAGTAATCACTACAAGTTTTCACAATTCATCCTGCAGGAGACATGAGTGTTTGTTTAAAATTTGATGGAAATGTATCCAATAAGTGTCGAAAGCTTTCACTCAAAACCACAAATGTCAAGGACCACCAAAGTCACTGGGATTCATCGTCTAGGGACCATGAATATCTATACCAAATTTCATGGCAATCCAGCCAATAGTTCTTGAGACATTTGACTAAAAAACACAAACGCCAACCTCATGGTGGCACTGGAGGACAAGTCAGGGCATCACCAAAGTCATTAGGCCTCATCCTGTGGGGACCAAAAATGTCTGTACAAAATTGCATTGCAATTTATCTAATACTGGTCAAACTGACAGACATTGCCACCCCTGGGGCCATGCTGCCAGTGTGGCTAAAAATCCAAAAGCAGCACATGAAAATGGAGATCCAGAGCATTTTATATTTGTTACAGAAAATAAGGGTTACAAAAAAGTAAGTTGGCATTACAAATAATGACTTGTATTGACTGCTACTTTTGGCATAGGTAGTGAGCTAGCAGTACCATTGCACCCCTAGTGACTGTTCTCCTGTTATAGCTTCCACCTTTGCTGTCCTTTCCTCTCCATCTGTTTGCCTAGGCATTGGCTTAACAAACCCATTGTGCCTGGGAGAAATCCACATGTCTTGTTTGACAGCTCACTGCCATGTGTACCCAGGCAGATCTGTGCTTTGTAATCTAAAGCTGGTGCTCAATGCACAGCCCTGTCTGTACATTGAGAGACGGCTGCAGAGGGAGGGAGAGAGATACAGAGAAATAAACACTGCCACAAAACGACAGCTGGAGATTGGGTAAATTGTGGTTTATACTGCATTACTGGCAGCAATACAGGCCCTTTCATTATGTTGGTTGTGTTTCTTTACTCCTATTGACCCAAGCTGCAGGTAAAGAGCAGGACCTCTAAAGCTAATTACACAGTGAATCAATGGCCTGGATGATGGCATGTTGGTGTGGTTGAGTGACAAAGAAGTGCACAATCCTCTCCATGGTAGGACATCCACCTTGTTTGATAACTCATATTTCTGTATATATTGCAACACTTGCATACATGGACCCTTCTGCAACTAACTAAACTTCTGCAGCCAAAAATGCTTAAATATTAGATTGTATCACTCAACAACATAAACAGTTTTATCAGTTTCACACTCTCAGTTCAATCTTGTCCCCTCTCTCTTGCACCCATATTGCATGTCACCTGAAATGCAATGTGTAAAAGCAAAACAGGAATGGCATAAAAACAACAAATAGTGTGGGAGCACCTAAGAACGCAAGCATTTCCTTAAGCTTGCACTGGCTTGTCCTCTAACACATTGTCAGTGCCAAACCACAGTAACAATAAAGGGATTACATACAGATCCACTGTGTAAAGGGAGGGGTGCAGAGAACAACAGCAGAATATGAATATGATGACAGCTTCTTGTTGTCAGAGGACTAAAAGAAAGTGAGGCTAGGTGCTGTGCTGTCAGAGATATCATATACACAAGCACAAAATCTCTTGTGCACACATACATGAATGCATAGGATATACTTACTTCTGTAAGATCATCTCCAAATCTGACACTTTTACATTTGGGCTGTTGAGAGAATGTCTGAGGTCGGGTCACTTCAACACCCACGTGGGAAACATCTAGGGAGTGACGAGGAACTCACAGACGTTATGTTGATGTGAGGCACTGTAAGGAAACCAATACTGTCAGTGGAATCCTGTCAGGTGAGATGCCACCCAGTTTTAGGGAAGCAGGATGAGCAGGATTATACATCCAGTCCAAACATTTTTCACAGATGTACCATAACAGGCAACGCTACTTGTTGATCCACCATAAAGGTACAAAGTAGTCTCTAAAGTTTATACCAATTTAGTCTGAACTTGCTATGTTATTGTTGCTAAAATCATTTATGGTAGCTCATCAATTGTCACAGGGACTGAGGTTCAACCCCCCTCAGTGGAGTTTCTGGCTTGACCCCATAAAGGTCTGGTTGCACCAGCATTTAAACTGGCAATATTTATTTAAATGGAATCGCAGTGATCCGTGGATTCACTCATGGGGACAAAGTAAATCTGTGCTAATTTTTCGCGTCAAGTTCAACTATGACACACAAATTTGTACCCTTGACCAACAGCAAGCCGTCTTGACAACCCTGACCTTTGAGGGAACGGAGAACCAGAGAGTCTAAAATACAAAATAGTACAAATACTTTAAATCTTTGGAATTAATTAACAGAGTAAACAAGTTTGTTCTCAATCCTTGTAGACTACTGCTGGATCTTTAGCCCTCTAGGTAGGTAAAGGGCCATTTCACTGATTTTAAAATACCACTTCTCATAATATGACATACTTAAACAAACCACTACAAGTGTGTTGGTGTATAGCAGTGGTTTCCAACATGGGAGTATGGTCCATACCAAGGGGTCCCAAGATAAATCTGAGGGGTCACCAGATGACTAACATGTCAGGAGAGCAGAAAAAAAACACGTGAATTACTGGATCATTTTGCCTATAGGCCTCTGAGAGGGAATAATCAGTCTTTGGTTAAACTGGTCACAGCCTGTAGACATACACAATCTGCGACATGCCTCATTTTAAAGAGTCACAAGCCAAAAAGGTTGGGAACCACTGGTGTATACAATCATCTACAATACAAATTCACAGATTGTGTAAAAAATCTGCAAACTGAGTCTGGCCCTTTAACAGATTACAACAGCGCATCGCAGGTGTTAATCCATCTCATGGGGTTAGGATGGAAATCAGTAGCACCCTGGGCCCTGAGGACTTGGATGTTTCTGGCTCAGTAGAGAAAGGCACTAACAATGCCAGAGTTAGGGATTACATTCACACTCGGGGGGGAAAAGCAACACACTGCCATTGCCAGAATTTGAGGTCCATGCCCTGTCTTGCACATTGATAGAGTTACACATGCCAGGGTTAGGGAATCATTCTCTGTGTTGTTCCTTGTTTTCATTCCACGTGGTCATCTCTTTAAACTTAGCCTTATTTCCATGGCAGTGAACTTGAACCTCTCATGGGGAAACTGAAGCCTGAACTGAAACCTGACAGGTTGTTTACAATTGTATACCAAAATGCACATAATACAAAGTTTGGACAGTTATGTCAATTTTTCAGTGACAAACATTAGAACCAATTGGATCTTAATCCAGAGGTACATAGGTTGTAAAGGATTCGTTTGACATTTTGGGAAATACACTTTCTGGAAACGGTGAAACAGCAAGCTAAGCAAAATTATCCTACCAGCACCTCTAAAGCTCAAGAATTAATTATTTGTCTAATCCGTGTAAAATCTGAGGTGAAAAAAAGACAGATTGGGGTTTTATGGGATTTTATGTGCAGGACTATTTCTTGTCAGGGTGCATTGACTTCCTCGTGGGTGGAATTTGTTGATTTAGACAGAGCCAGGCTAGCTGTTTCCTCCTGTTTCCAGTCTTTATGCTAAGCTAAGCTAACCAGCTGCTGGCTGTAGCTACATATTTAGCATACAGACGTGAGAGTGGTATCGGTCTTCAGTTGAAACTCTCGGCGAGAAAGCGAATAAGTGTTTCCCAAAATGTTGAACTATTCCTTCAAAGTGATGTACTGTATTTAACCCACTATTATCTGTAGGTAACCAGCTTGTATGTAAACTAACCCTCATGTTAAATTCAAGTGGATATTGATAGTAGTTAGGCCCAGTGATTATCAAATTAACTTTGTTTTGGCCGTGCCTCATCAGATGGAATCATATCCATAAATCTTGGAAATGATGTACAGCCTTCTTTATTAACAATACTTTTGCCATGTCAGGAAATAAAGTTTGAAGAAATTATTATTTCATGACTTACGTAGTTGGGTCTCTATGGCTTTATATGAAAACATTGATATCAGTATCACCGGGCAGTCTCAAATGTTTACTATGGGCTCTGCCAGGAACCATGAGTCAGTAACACAAACACAAAGTGTCACGCTCCAGGTGACACTAATTTAATCATTTACGCCTTGAATATTGTTGAAGTGACAATATTAATGTTTGTTTTTAATTTTTGTGCTATTTATCTAGGTTGCCCTTCTCATGACTGATTACTTGTGGTTTGTCTCTTGGAGATGTTAGGGCTGGTCCTCTTACACTTAATTGTCACATTTTATTTGGATTAACTGATAACTGAAGCAGCAGTATTGTCAAGTATTGGCTTGGTTGCCATACATTTTTGATGAAAAACAATTAAATGATTAAAAAGAACAACAACTCATATATGCCATTAATTCTAAAATGGTTGCAGAAAATAGAAGCTAGACAAAGGCTATTACATTACCCTAAATGACACCAGTCTTCTGTATCCGTGTTCTTAGGAGTCACCTTAGCTTTGCAGCAACAAAACAAACATTTGAATGCTTTCGTCAAAGTGCAGAACAAGTTCCAGGCATTAGAAAATAAACCCTTTTCCCTCCAGTTCCTGAAAAGCTGACTTTCTGCAGGTAGCAGACCTCTCTGGCTCACAGTAACTCGCTGAGCCCTGTGGTATGAATAGGCAGCACATACTGGCTGACTGCCAGTGCTAAGATTCTTTTCAAGCACAAAGAAAAGTATGTCAGAGCAGAGCAGAGAGGATCTGCCTTGTATGGCCGACGGCTTAGCATGTAGCTTAGGGACTGCACTGAGCTAAAAAGTAGAGAATTTGTGTGTGGGATTATTGTGTACTTGTGTGTGTGTGTGTTTATGCCTCTGCGAGTGTGTGTGGCAGGGTTATTGGAGCAGTGTTAGAATGTGGGAATGTCAACTATTGTTTCCAGTTACTTCCCTAACACAGTTCACTGTGATTGTTGGCTTTGTGCTTGTTTCTAGGGTTAATTTGACCAAGTTGTTCAAAGGACAGACCTGACGAGAGAGAGAGAGAGAGAGAGAGAGAGAGAGAGAGAGAGAGAGAGAGAGAGAGAGAGAGAGAGAGAGAGACTGTACTGACTCAATGATGAATGTTCGCTTTTTGTCTTTGACAGAAGTTCATTTGCCTACCGGGCTAACACAGAGAAAAGATTTCATGCATTTTTCATTTTTGGGGATTTCACCGTAACCCATGGAGCTTAAGATAACAAACATGTAAATGTGTAAGATATGAGATAAGATATTCTAATATATTCCACTGAGTGTTTTGGCACAACTCGGGTACAAGTTTGGTGCTCAGATATGAAACAAACAGCCAATGCAAGATTTCATGTTGAATTATCTCAAATCCAGTACAGTTTCTTGTAATCTTGGGTTCGTTCCGACTATAGCTGTCACATTCAACGTGCAACATTTTAGCAAAGATAATCTGCTTTTGCTTATCTGTGTACGATTGCATTAAATGATTTTTGGCATGTTAGACTATCCTCCTCAATACACCGTGTCTATTTTGTCAGCACGTCTCAGTGATAAGTCAAACTATCAATATAACATGTTGAACAACATAAACAAAAAAAATGTGTGTGTGTGTAAAGAAAAATCACGTAAGCGGGACAAAATCTACCGGTCCGGTACATGTTAGCGTGGCGAATGAACTGGACGTGTGGGCAGTGGTTAGCCTTTAGACTGCCTGTAACTCAAAAACTTAAAAGAATTTTTTTTACATGTTGTGTCTTCATAGCTGTCTTGCTAATGTTAGCCACTGTTAAGCCTACATTCAGGAATCAGTGTTTGTTCAGAGCTCGAGGTTGCAGCTTCACTGGAAGCACAGGACTTGCGTTGTGCTGCGTGCTTCTTCCCTCAGTCCAAAGACATGTAGGTCAGGTGAATTTAATACTCTAAATATTAATTGTATGTAATGATACATAGGCTGAACAGGATAAGCAGTTTAGAAAATGGATTGAATGTGTAAGTCACAATAACGTTCGGGAATCCATTATATATTTTAATTCAACACCAACAATCACTTTGGCAGAGCACTAGGTGTCATTTTTCAAATAGTTGGAATGAAACTCCTCATTCTTGTTTTTTATGAAATAAAGTCATTACCCACATTGTCATAACTCTTCCTATTTGTCAAAGTGTGAATATCGATGGCCATAAAGTTATTCATGCCTGCATGGCGCATCATTTTTATTTGAGAAAGAAATTAAATCCTATTCCCTCAGACTCCCAGGAGAGAAATAATATGTCATGCCTCCCTCCCATCCATTTCACCATATCAGCTGAATAAATTTGTAAGAGAGACTGGAATGCCCGTATGTGATGCAGCTGAAGAGGTCAGTTAAACTCATTGCAAGTAATATTGTCCTTTCCTAGTACAAAGTGCACTTTTGAATTTGTTCCATTAGTAGTGTAGCCATATTTTGTGCTTGAATTCTCAGGACTTCTGGATTTAATTATAGGAACAGATCACAAGGGAAACCTATATTGTGAGATCTTGAATATTTAGGCATTACAGTCCATATCTTGGGTGTTTAAGCTATTTAATGATTTCATTGCCTTAATCTGGATTTCCCCTGGTCACTCTGTTTCATACTAGGATCAACTTGTCCTCAGTTACCAGCATGGATGTGAAAAGAAACCATTTCCCAACAATTCCCTTTATTTTTCTAATCTCTGCCTTTCAAACACAGTAAATTAATACCTATTAAATTCTTTGATGTCACTTAGCAGCTCTTTAAGGCGGCTGACCCATCCCATCTTCTCACTGCCAGGGGGTACCAGATCACACCATACTTGACAAATTCTGTTAATGAACAGACCATTCAAGCACTGCCAAAGCCTTTCATCCCAAAGGCATTATAAACCAGCAGCCTGAATCCCGTTCCCGTGGGAAAGAAGAACAAGAAGATTCAATTCTTTCCCCAAACACTCACCAGCTCTCTTGGGATATGGCTGTGTTATTCCTCCCATTAATTTTACTGTTTGTGAAATGAATGGTAGGCTGCCATTCTAAGGTCATATTAACACAAGATACTATATACCATAATACCATATTACCTTTTAAGTTAGGCTAACTTGTTAGCAAACAGTTACTATTTACTCATACAGCAGATACAGAGCAATATTAGCATTCATTTGAAGTCGTGTCTCATTTGATGAATGATTTGTTATTCCAATATTCACTCTACTTTTAGCTCTGTTTTGGTATCCACCAACTCCTGAGGGAAATATCTGGCCTTTTAGCTGCTAAATGTTCGACTTTATCAGCTAGTTGCTAAATTTGTCTGTGTGCCATTAGGTTCTGGGCAGGAAGCGTATAGTGGGTTTATTAGAGCTGTTTCACTGAAACAGCTGCCTGTTACATCTGGAATTGAGGCTGATGAGAGCGGTGAGACTGAACCAAAACAACAGTAAAAGTAAAAGCTATAAAACCAAAACAATCATGTCAAACTGCGTAGAGCTGAGGGGAAACTGCAGAGTCGGGTGATAATTCTTTGTGGGTTAGTCTCTATGAGCAACCCCTTTCACATTACACAAGGCCATGTGATCCATTGTTAATATAAAAATATTTATTATTGCAGCTTTAAAAAATTGTGAGCAGCGCAATTTGGCAATATGTCTAATAGTCACTTACACAGTTGCAAGAATGATGTGAGAATTTATTATACAGACTAACTGTGCTAGCAAAAGAGAATCATTGTTTGGTTATTGTGTAATGAAGTTGAGTAAAATATTAATTTATTAATGTCTCTCCAGCACATGGCCATGCTGTCCAGGTGTGTGAAATAGTGGCTGTCCGCGAGACCAAAGACGATGACGAAGACAACACAGAGACCAGGAGGAGTCACAAAAAAGCAAAGCAGCACTCCCAGCTATATCCCTATGCATTCACAGGTATGAACCTACACTGATACACATACTTAAAGGGACGTTCCACTGATTTTTTTCACGTCAAAGTCAATTTACTTGGCTCTGGGAGCACTACTCAGCGTTTGACAACAGTTGTATAATGTCTTCTGTTTTTGTCAAGTCTGAGAAATTGACAAGCTGCATTATGGCAAGTGTAGGATCCAGCATTTCTGGGGCTTGAGCCAAGTGAGAAATTAAAAGCCATGATATCTCTCATTGATTTTTATCATTTTTAATCTGCCTCTCACATGTCCTCCATCTTTATGGAAGTGTAATACTTAATTGCTGAAGTGCTCCTTTAAGAAACCAATGCAGCGTTTTTTGTTCTTTCCAACAACATTGCCTGAGGCCAGTTTTCATCACTGTCACTTTCATTTTACTGTAGTTAATGCCACATCTCACTTACATTTTGGTTATGTGTGCCAAGAGCCTGTGTTCAGCTCCACCAATCACAAGTGATCTGACACTGGAAGTAAGCCCGTAGACAGCTCCACAGTCTGAAAGTAATGCATTAAGGAGAGAGCCCCCCACAGCTTAGCTGACTGGGTCTAAGATGGCAGCATGCCAGTGACTTATGGACTAATGCTTAATTTTGAGCCATTAGATTATATCCAAACAAGATCGGATTTACATTATTTATCACAGAAAATGTTAAAAATTACCTCATTAATGTGAGCTTTTACTGGCATTAGAGTGTGTCTAGCCTTGACTGCATACCCACGATCTGTTGAAACTTGGCTTCAAAGACACGTTCCATCACTTACATCCTGATTATGTAACTTATTAAAGGATGATTTTACACCCACTCTGAAAGTCTCTCTGCCTACCCCACTGTAAGTACAAGGTACTGTAAGTGATTTGGACTGAAGAACTTGCCTGAAAAGTTAACTTTTCTATCTGATGAAAAGAATGCTTAGTGAGATAATTTGACTTTGAAATGCTTACTGAGTGAATCTGCTGTCAAAGTGCTTAGTGCTTAGAATTTTTGGTCCTTAATGTAAATATTTCAGTAATGTTCCCTAGCAGGATATTATGTGACTCCATCTCTACTTTTTGTCTGACTATCAGCAGAGCCCTGTTTTACTTAACTGACTTCTTCTTCATTTCCCACATGCCCTCATTTCTTACTCATTCACATACCTGATTGAATTGGCTGGTAAGGATAAAGCCAGGGTTCATTCTCATTCTGCACTGTAGCGAAGCCAGGTAGCACTGAATGTAGTCTTGTAAAATGAATAAAAGGACAAAGTATCATACCTCTCTGCTGATGTAAAAAGGCACAAACTATAATGGGTGTTTCACAGTGATTCTTATCTGGTTAGGTAAGGCTTTATTTAGAACATTTAGTGTTATCTCCTGAAATCAGATCTGGAATTCTCTTGTTTAAATGATGTAACCATGTTTTTTCTGTTGATACTCTTTTTCCATTCTGGGTCTATAAACTATGAGGTGTTGGCTGGTAAGTGGCTAGAGTGTAACAGAAAGGTTGAAGGTTCAATCGTTGCAATAGACAGTGTGTTTCTATCAGCAGCCTAGACCCACAAATGTGGAATGAAAAAGGTAAGCCATTACCACTGAGAACACTATGACAAATATATAAACAATCGTAGTACCTCAAGGTATATTCCTCTTTTCTTTCTTTTTCTCACACTCTGTTCCTTCCTTCTGTTTTGTGTCTCCACAGTTTCCTACATTAGAAGGACAAGGCAGAACCAGTGGCGGTGTAGTGATGTCACCTTCCACTGTGCCAATCAGGGACTCTGCGAGCAGTGGATCCAAGTTATCAATGAGCAGCTGTCATTACTCAGTACGTTCTGTATAATGATGTTCTCTAACAGATGTGGTGACTAAGAATCTGGCTTAGTGAGTGCTTGGACACAGAGCCAAAGGGCAAATGTATCTGTAGGAAAAGTATATTCACTAACACATCCCTTCCCTTATTGCTTTTGCTATTCCCCTTTTGCTTTTCCCTTATTGCTATTCCTTGAAGGGCCAAGCTGTCAATCAACTGGCTATGGGCGGGCCTTTCTGCCCAAACTGAGTAATCAATTCATGCACGCATGAACCCTGCTTTGGCGGGAGCTTTTCAGCACAGACCCATAAAACGAAGAAGAAGACGCGATGCAGATTTGCACACGCACAGTATAAACATGGTAGCGGTTTGAATTGGGGAAGGAAGAAAAGGATTTGCTTCCTAATGTGTGCGCAGGTGTTCCGGCCATTATCTGGTTATCTGCATGGAGAGGTCT
>LKNJ01002005.1:5000-23086 GCA_002120245.1 Maccullochella peelii
CTTGACGTCAACTTACAAAAATGGTAGACAACTGATTGATTAGAGTAAAACATGAACACGCTCTCAGGCTAAGTGAATAATAGTGTGATCATCAGGCTCCGTCAGGAGGATGCCAGATTTATTCTTTCGAGATCACGGAAAGACCAATACCTGTATGTCCTGCTCTGTGTCTTGCAGGCTGAGCTGATCTCCAGTCAGTGTGAGGCCCAGCGAGCTGCCCTGGAACAAATGGCCATCAAACTGAGCAGCCTGCAGTACCCCTCACCCACCAGCAGGAGGCACTACAGCCAGCTGGCCAGGAACAACAGGTAAACGCACAACAGAAGAGGACAGAATAAGTGAACTAGTGACACACTGACGGTAGGTGCCGTGGATATTAAGTCTGATACTGTATTCCAAGATGGCATTCATTCATTCTCATGAAAAGCTGCTCACTGGGCGCATACCCCGAAAAAGGTTTTCAGGCTCCCTCTGGCTTCCATGTTTTGGGCTCATAGAGCATGAGCACTAGAGACCTTCTCCAAGACTTCCTTTAGCCGAGCCAGCTGACTTCCTGTTGGCTACTTGCACACGTGAAAGGGATAAAAGAATTTAATCATACAGCTCATCCAGACCTTTCCAATTTTACTGGTCTGAACGGATAAAATTCTGATAATACAAAGAGTCACTTCACAGCCCAGCACGGTCCCTGGGGGCTTGAACAGGAGTTGATACATACCTCCTTTCCACCAATGTGAACCTAGTGCTAGCTCTGGGCTGGTGCTAGTGCCGGTTTAGAGTTGGTTCAACTTGCAATAAGAACTTTTCCACGGGCTAGAGAGCCGCCATAGGGCCACGTCATTACCTCATATGTCTGTATACGTCTCTGCTTTCCCAGCAACGCTACCGCCACCTTCAAGCATAACAGCAACAATGGCGGCCTACATTGTCTCTTTAGAGACTGGCCGGATGCTCGTCGGGTTATGGACCAGGATTACGGTCAAGAAGAAAGGCGATTACCTAACACGCTTTGATTGTCATTAACACTGAACGTAAGTTTCAGTTGGTCTTTTTGGTGACGATAATCCCGCCCCCAGTCCCTGACGTAAGCGGTTCTTGGTTCTAGACCAGCAAAGTGTTGGTGATCCGCTCTGGAACCAGTTTTCCTGGACGAGAGCCGGTTCTTTGGTTCAAGATTATGCACCGGCTCAGAACCGTCCCTCGAACTGCCTTGGTGGAAAAGGGGTGTGTCAGAGTGCCAATTTGTCCCAGTGGCCCACTGAGGTACTGCAAAAACAAAATGTATAGTCCAAATACACCATCTTAATAAAAGAAAACGCCTCCAATTGCAAAGGTCGATTATGGTTTTCTACCCAAGAAAATATTAGATTTGTAAAACCGAGAAAAACAATTTGAACTGGATGTGAAGTCTGTGGGAGAGACAAACAGTTGTTGACACATGAAGTGAGTAACAGGAGTGAACAGACACCATCTTGTTCAGGGCGGCGGGGGCCCGAAGGCTGGAGAGAGCAAGTGGAGGGTTGCCGGTTCGAGCCGCTCACCTCTCTTTCATTACACCACTGAGGTGCCTTTGAGCAAAGCCTGTAGCTCCCAGCTGCTCTGCGGCTGCAGGTCAGACTGCTTCAGCTTCCAGGTGTGAATGTGTGGAGCTGTGTGTTCTCTGCGCAACAGAGGAAACAAAAACTACCAGGTGATTATTCTCTGCTTCGATGAGGAAGAAGAAGAGAAAAACAACACAGTGACACACACGCACAGCTGAATGTAATCACGCACACACAGGGTTTGAGCGTTAACAGCAGTAATCTGGTGCGGCCAGGCTCGGCTCGGCGAGCGCCGTCTTTGGTCACGCTGCCTGTCGGGGTTTCATCCGCCGGCTTTGAGGAGCCTCCCTCCGCGGTTATCACACACACACACACACACACACACACACACACACACACACACACACACACAAATGAAAAATGAAGCTTAAATTGCTCACTTTCAGTCTGTAGAAGGTTTTGTTCTGCAGACTTTGTGTTGGTGTCGTCACAGTGACTAACATGAAGGATGTGGTGTGTCCACATCAGTGCAAGTACTCTCACACACACACACACTCTCTCACACACACACACACACACACACACACACACGCACGCACACACACAGGCACACACACTCACGCACACACAAATCCACTGTTCAAATTGAGCATACAGTAAATTGCAGTTTTGGTAACACTGCACCATCTTCTGTGTGATTTAAATAAAAGAAATAGAAGTGGTTTACACACACACACACACAAATGTAAATGAAACACTCGTTTTGTTTCTGTTTGTGTTCTTCAGTCCTCTGTGGTTCTGTAATGTTTCAGTAATTTACGTCGGCTGTGTTGGACACTAATTGGTTATTCAGATTCTTCAGATTTACATTTCTGTGCGTGTGTGTGAGTGTGTGTATGTGTGTGCAGTGGTGTGTGTGTGTATATGTGTGTGCAGTGGTGTGTGTGTGTGTGTATATGTGTGTGCAGTGGTGTGTGTATATGTGTGTGCAGTGGTGTGTGTGTGTGTATATGTGTGTGCAGTGGTGTGTGTGTGTGTGTGTGTGTGTGTATGTGTGTGCAGTGGTGCGTGTGTGTGAGTGTGTGTATGTGTGTGCAGTGGTGTGTGTGAGTGTGTGTATGTGTGTGCAGTGGTGTGTGTGTGTGCAGTGGTGCGTGTGTGTGAGTGTGTGTATGTGTGTGCAGTGGTGTGTGAGTGTGTGTATGTGTGCAGTGGTGTGTGAGTGTGTGTATGTGTGTGCAGTGGTGTGTGAGTGTGTGTATGTGTGTGCAGTGGTGCGTCTGTGTGTGTATGTGTGTGCAGTGGTGCGTCTGTGTGTGTATGTGTGTGCAGTGGTGTGTGTGTGTGTGTGTGTGTGGGATGAGGCTCGTATTAATTGGATGTTACCGTTTTGTCTTCAGTTCAGTTGAAATTTCTGCTTTTGGTTCAGTTGTAAAGGAAAAGAAGGTCAGACTGAATTATTTACTGATCTCACACACAAAACCTGAATTAATGCCAAAAGAATATATATATGTAAAACAGCCACCTGTATTGAATGTTTACTTATTTCTTATTGATTAGCAATAAAGTTAAATATAAAATGGAACAAAAATCACCAGATCAATAAATTGTACCATTCTTGTTTTTGTTTTTGAAATGTTTTACCAATTTTTAATCCATTAAAAATAATCTGATGGTAGTTTGGGCTTTAAATGGATTAATTCTGTCCATTCGTAGCACCTTTAAATCCTTTAAACTATTTAAATAAATCCACCTTCATTCATTCATTTTCTACAACCGAAAAAGTGTTTTTAGAAAGACCAGTGAATGAGTGAATGCACAAATGCACAAATGAAAGTGAATGAATCAATGAATGAATAAGTAAATGAATGGTGGAATAAGAAAATAAATAAATGAGTGAGCGATTAGATCAATAAATTATAAATGTGGTAACCCGATAAGTGAATGAGTTAATAAATGATTAACTGTATTAGTGAGTAATTGAGTGAGTGGATGAATGAAAGAAAGAAATCCAACAGAGTCTCTGACTGAAAGGTGACGGCTGCCAGTATGACTCATTCAGCCTTTCACTCTGTCATTTCATCCCCCTCTCCTCCTTCCCTCCTCTTCCTCCTCTTCCTCACCACCCAACCTCAATGTCTAGCCTTTTGTCTGTTTTCCTTTTCTCCCTTTCTTCTGTCTTCCTTTAGTTTGTTTCCTTCCTTCTCTTGCCATCTTCCCTTCGTCTCTTTGTCTCTTTCCCCCTTCCTTTCCCTCCTCTTCCTCCATTTTCCTCCTTCCATGTTCTTTTGACTTTGGCTTCTACTTTCCTCTCTTTTCCATTTTCTCTCTCTCCTTTCCTGTTTTCACCGTCTCCACCAGCTCTCTCCGTCTTCTTCTGTCCTTCCTTACCTCTTCCTCTCCCTTTCCCACTGCCTCCTCTCCCCTCCTCTTCCTCCCTCTCTTCTTCCCTCTGTATGGTGGATGATGAATTAGAGACAGTGGTTACAGCTGCTATCGCCGTGGCAGCAGAGAGGGAGAGAAAAGCAAGTATTGGGAAGTGATGAAAAGAGAGTGAGAGAAGTAGAAAGTGGAGGATGATGGCAAATCCACCCGTTTAAGCCCGACTGGAGAGACACTGCATGTGTTTTAACCAACACTTTGCACCAAGACGTCTATTCTGAAACCTGTTCGTTCTAAAGAAACAGCAACGTATAGGTGAAGTAAGAATAATAATAATTTGCACTTTTCAAGACAAAGATACAAAGTGCTTCATCTTCAGAATAAAACCCATAAAAGAGTAAACAGTCAGAATAAAGGTCACAGCAGCATGAACATCCAGCTCTGCAGTTAGTGGTAGTTCAACTTGTTGTTGTTCAACAACTAGTTGTTTCTTTTAACTCGCACATTTGCGCCGTTGACCAATAAGCAAGCCGCCTTATGCCTCACAGCCAGAGACCAAAATGGAGGAAGCTATCGTAGCTTATTATCCAGTTTGATATAACCTCCTCTGTCGGAGGATAAGCTGCTCCACAGCAGATCCGTGGTTTGCAGGAGTCGATGGTACAAATACATCTTTCGAATAAACTGTGTGAACTTACTGTCCCGTTAGCGACCGAGCTAAGCTAAGCAAGCTTGTTAGCTTTGGGAGCAAACTGCACAGTACAGAGATGACTGACTAGTGCTAACCCGGCTAGCTAGGGTGTTAGCCCACCAGCTGCAGTAGGTTACCAACTATCCCAGCGAGACGTCACCAAGCTTCTAGAAACAAATATTTCTTGAAGACGTGGATTAATTAACACCCCCTGAAAGCCCTGTTTTTGCTGGCTGTGATGGTTTCCCCGACCCCGCCTGCTGCAGTGATGTAGGAGTGTACTCCAGGCTGTGTCAGCACACCGTGACATCACTGTCACCACTGGTCAGACGGGTATCGGACTTTCAGACCAGAGACCGGAGTGAAACACTGATCCTCGGCCTGCTAGTTACTCTTTAACTTTACCAAACACATTCAGGTTTGAATACAACCTGAAAACGTGTCCTCGGTCCAGCTGAGAGCATCCCAGTGCTGCTAGTTTTTGGTCTAGATGGAATTCAAACTGATAACAAACACATAACACGTAACCGCTTAACCTGTAAATGTACTTTAATTACATTTTGATGTGTTTCCAACATTAGGATTTGCACAAATTCACATGATGCCCGCTACATTTTATTATATCCAGTGTTGACTGGAATTATGATGACGTGGAAATGAATAATAGATTCCTATAATTCGAAAGTGACTAAATGTCAGAACGGCTGTCCGTAACACTCCCACGCGTGACAGAAAGCGAACCTGACACTTCAAACGCTCTGTAACTGTCCCGGTGCTGAACGCAGCCCCACAGTGACGCCACGTCGCTCCTTCCTCTCCGATTTGTCTGATTTCTCGTCTTCCACCCCCCCCATCCCCCCACCCCCACCCCACCCCGAGAGATCCTGTTTTACAAAGCGTTTAGTTAACATTAGTGTGAGAACAAGACGGAAACGGGGGGGGCGGGAGTGGAAAAACAACAAACGACAAGAGAAAACAATCTGTGCGAGTGTTGTATCTGCTTCATCTGTCTGAGGCAGTAAAGGGCCGCTCTGCTCGCCGCATAATGAGGAACGCCGCCTCGGGGGGAAGGAAGCGGCGCTCGCTCCTTTGCTGTCTTCTTCTCTGTTTAGTTTTTATTTTATTGGGGGGGGGGGGGGGTGAGGAGAGGGAAGAGATGGGAAGAAAAAGTAGTAAGAGGAGGAGAAAGATGGAGGAGCAGGTGGGAAGATGTGTTTTATTTCAATGTAGTTTTTATTCTTAAGGTGCAAAAAGAGGGAAGCAGGAAAAATGTCCTTTCTTTGGAAAGTAAGGAATAGGATCTTTAGAAGTTTTGAAAAGTGAGGACATGTTTGCAATGAGAGGGGAATTTCCATAGAGACATTCTTAGACAGTGAAGACATGTTCGAAAGTAAGGACAGTTGTGGAATGTGGACTTTTTGGAAAGTGAGCAACATTTGGAAATATGGAAACTGAAGTGAAGACATTTTTAGCAAGTGGGGACATTTTTAGGGGGAAAGGACATTTTGGAACGTGGGGAGATTTTCTACGGTGAAGAAATGTTTAGAAAGTGAAGAAAAAAGTTCAAAAGTGTTGACATTTGGTAAGAAGAGGAGGTTTTAGGAAAGTGAGGACAGTTTAAAAAAGTTTAAAAGTTTGTGAGGACAGTTTTGGAAACATTTTACATTTTGAAGTTTTGCGTTTTTTGAATACTGGGGAGGATATTTTCTTTGCTTCAAAGGCTTTTTAATGGTTAAGACTTAGTTTTAGGGTTAATGAGGTTAAGGTTAGGGGCTAGGGAATTCTGGGTATTATATTAACAAGTATAGAAGTATGAACAGGCTTGTGTTAAACTCATGAACGCGCTTCAACATGAATCCCAGTTACGTTTGAATTTGCAGCTTCAGGATGAATCAAAATGAAATGGAAAGATGGGAGTGGTTATTTTATCTTTCTCTCTATTCTTGTTTCTATAATTTCATTCATAGTTTACCCTCCTACTCTGATGCTGTGTGAGTGTGTGTGTGTGTGTGTTGCATTCTGGGTAACTGTGTGTGTACATGTGATCATCAGTAGGCGTGTGTTTGGGTTGTTTTGTATATTTGAGTCATTGTTTTCATGAGTGTGTCTTCATGTGCATTCGTCTCAACTAGCGTGTACGTATAGCGTGTGTGTGTGTGTGTGTGTGTGTTGTCGTGGAAACGCCACAGGCCTGACAGAGCTGTCAAACTGTTGTCGTCAGCGACCGGAGAATTCCAAACAATTTCACTGCTAATGTTGAGAAACATGTTGGCGATCCCGCCGAGACCGAAAACCTCCGAATATATAAATAATAAACACACACACACACACACACACACCTTAACAAAACGGCTGACAGTAATGTGTGTTTGAGTTGAATCGGCTCTTGTTCCAGCAGCATAAATATTTGATGTGATCCTGTGTCGAGGAGGAGGAGGTGAGAGTGGGAAAGAAAAGGAGGAAGAAAGAGTCAGAGGAGGTGAACAAAGAATATGGACAATATGAGAGAGAAAGAGTAAAGACAAGGTGAGAAGGAAGAATGAGGAGGAAGGATGAAGCAGGTAGAAGCAGGTAGAAGGAGGTAAAGGAGGTGGGAACAAGTATGAAGAGAGATGATGAGGACCAAACACCCTGACTGACACACACATACTCAAGAAGCTGGGTTTCTTCCAAGTCCACTGTAAATCAAAGCGGGCCAGCCGCCTCAGGATGAACCTCTGGACAATCTCTCATGCAGCATCCTGGTGGAGGACTCAGGTTCCCTGGTTGACTCCCCGTTCCACCATATAAGACAGTGGTGATCGCCCAGTCCGCCTCTCTCTCCCCGGGCTTCCACCCGTTTGGTTTGGTTGTATTTGGTTTGTCTGTAGCTTAAATTCTCTTTTAGATGGAAGTAAAATAACTGAACCAGGTTGTCCATCATTATTTTTGGTCATTTGAGGCGTACTTGCAGTTCAACTAACGGTCGGGTAATGCCGGCAAACAACTCAGACAGTCACTCCTGAAGGCGGGTTGAAGAGGCGGCCATCACAGAGGGACGTGGTAATTGTTTAAATGTGGGGATACTGGCGCACACTTTCAGACTCAGTCTCTCGGTGGTTCACACAAAAAGTGACAGAAGTAGTTGTGTAAGGAATGTAGAAAGAGTTTGAGAGAGAAGTTCAAATCCTGGCTCCTTCTTCATCTCCGCACTCCTGGACAATCACTGCAGGAAGTGCGTGGGAACGTGGAACTGCCGGTTTTGGAAAGTTAAAGAAATTGCCGGACACAGCACCCCCTAATTTGACATCATTCATGTCCTGGTTCATTTATAAGAATTCAGAATGAATACAAGACTGACTGGAACTAAAAGGACTGCAGGTATAAAGGCGACCTAAAACAGTAGCAGTGAAATTAGCCGGTAAGAACTTCTGTCTTCCTGTGGAAACGTCTCCCTAAATTGCAGCAATCCAGAAAGCCGGACAGAACCACGTCTCCACCTCCACCTCCACCTCCGCCTCCGCCTGACAGTAACACAATAACCTTTTAAAAAGTGGAGTCATCCCTTTCTGTCAGCTGAGTCCTGTTCTGTGATGTGCTGTATGTTTGGTTTACCTGTAAAAACAGGAAGTTCTGTCCTCACAAGAGAATCCAGACACAGTCGAGGTTGAGATTAAAAACAAAGATTTTAGTTTCAGCTCAAACAGCAGCTTGAAAAGAGACAATTTTCTGTCTGTTT
Organism: Maccullochella peelii; assembly: GCA_002120245.1. NCBI lineage: Eukaryota > Metazoa > Chordata > Actinopteri > Centrarchiformes > Percichthyidae > Maccullochella > Maccullochella peelii. Next base: position 13,333 of record LKNJ01002005.1, read on the forward strand.
TCTGCTTTCTCTCTCTGTCTGAGTCGGCCTTTATCTGTCGGTGTCTCTCTCTCATTCCAGTTTGCTTCTTCAGCCGCATTCTTTATCAACATAACAAGATGCATGTGTCTCTCATCGCCGCAGGACAAAACGATATTACAATAATTCAAGAAACAATAACAGAAAGTAGAACATGTAGGAAACACAAAATGAATAACAGAAAAAAAGAAGATTGAATTACAACAATAATTCAACTCAATGATCTCTCTCTCTCGCTGTCCTCAGTCTGCAGGAGTTTGAGGCAGAGTACCAGGAGCTCTGGGATTGGCTGATGGACATGGACGCCATGGTGACGGACAGTCACCAGCTGATGATGTCAGAGGAGCAGAGACGTCACCTCTTCAAGGTAAGACGAGCTCTACTGTCTGTCTGTCGGCGACTCAGGAGCCTCAAGTGATGGTCTGTGGTGACTCTTCCTCTCTGAATACAAATATCCAAATTTCCACCCTCCAAACTTGCAGGCTGAGCCCTCGTGTCTCGTTGTCACCGTCATCGCTTCAAGGCTGCGAGGGCGCTGGGCTGCGAGGGGATACAATACGCTTTAAGACGAGTCTTAAGACCTCAGCTGTTGCCATGAATTGGACCGCTGCCGAGAGAATTGTTCCAAACATGGTCTCAACATGGGTGATCTTTGTCTGCAGTCCACAGAAAGTCAGTTTTAGGGCCCTTAACATGAAGACTTATGGATTTTGACAGACGCCTGCACGTACAGTTTGCGAGTCTGTAATTGTGGGAAAGTGTGGGTTAGGGTTATTTGGATTGAGCCATCGCTGAGGGTGGTGGCAACAAGTGTCTGTGTGACTAATATTGGTCTGTCAGGCACTTGCTCTTCTAAATTTGGTTAAAAGAAACAAGTACCAAGCAACTTTACTGAGAAGCTTTTTGTCTGTCCTCAAAGTATGAACACTTTGAAACCTTACAGCTAGAAAAGTTTAGCCTGATAATCAGATCTAAAGACTCTAAAAAAAGATATGCAGATAGAAGAATTTCTGTAAGTCGACTTACACACAGCCTGCACAGCTGTGTTCCTCGTCTACGCTTATTTTTGTGGCCATTGTTCTGTTGTTTATTTTTTATGGATGCTGTGAGGTAGCTAGCTAGCTGCGTATGCAGAAAGATGACGTCCTCATTCTTAATCCTGCCTACAAAGCTCTGATTGGTTGAGAGTTTCTCCAACTGCGGGAAAACATCGACCAGTGAGCACAGAACCAGAGTTGGGCTGCGATCCAAATGTCTGGAACCAGGCTACGTGTTTACTAGCATTTGAATGTCCATTTCCAAGATAAAACAAACCACAACAGGACTGCTCCACCGGCGGAACACAGACTTTTAGACGGCATGTTTTGCAGTGTTTTTACTTTGCAGCACTAAAAGGCGAAACACGTCGTGCATCAGAATACACCACTGTGCGATTTCCTAGCTTTGAAGCATGTTGATGCTCCAGAAAAGCATCAGCTTTATCACGTTTTCTCACCTTCCAGCCGCCGTACCTGGTGTTCTGTGTGTGCGGCTCGTCCTGCAGCGCACCTGCAGCGCTCACCTGAAGGCAGCAGAACAGGAAAGGGACTGAGGAAACACGAGTGATTGGCACTTTCTCTCATTTTCTCTTTGACATAACACAAATCATGGTTTCATATCTGGAAACGGTTGTTCAAGTTGCTGTAATGCACAACAAAGATTCTGTCTATTCTCTTGCTTTACTGTGGTGCCACAAATCTCCCATCAGCCACCTCTTCCTCCATCGTGGAGGACTGTCTGTTAATCAAAATGTCTAAATATGTACACAGAGAGAGTAGCTGAAGCAACCGCATTTCAGTCATCCATCAATTTGTCTGCCCCCCCCACACACACACACACACCCTATCTTCATCCTTACCAAGGAGAATGGGATTACAAGGCACAGACTCCCTCATAACCATGTCATAGAGAAGTGTGTGTGTGTGTGTGTGTGAGTGCGTGTGTGTGTGTAAAGACTTCACTACAGCCAAATGAGACAGAGGAACAGCATGTGTTACGATTAGAGATCTGAGTCATCCTCGTCTGTCCTTCACACACACTCACACACACTCACACACACACACACACTCACACACACACACACACTCTCACACACACACACTCACACACACACTGTGGTTGTTTTAGGGATCGAACCGCTGACGTCTCATTCTCTGCTTACCCAGAAGGCACTGCTGCGAACCAACACACACACACACACATAACTTTGTGTTGCTTTTCCGTTCTTTCTGTTTCTGTCTCTTCGTCCAAACTTTTCTTGTGTGTGTGTGCAGACATGATTTATTTAGCGGCCGAGGAGACTCACCTGGCCTGCGAATTATTGATAAGTGTAAAGATGAACCTAATTTCTCCATAGGAGTCGCACTTAAATATTCATCTCTGTATGAATATTCATGGCAGCGATGATGCGTGCATGAATTTTAGATGACTCTGGAATCGCTGGGCATTCTTCTTCTTCTTCTTCTCTCTCTCTCTCTTTTTTATTTTGATGTGTCAACTCTCCTGTTCAAATATTGATGTGGAGCTCGACAGCGTCTCCTCGGCCGGTCCAAGGTCGCTTTCTGATACAGTTTCTCCCTCTTCACCACTGAGAGTTGCACAGACGGGGCTGCACACTGTAAACTGCTCATACGTGGCTGTTTGTATCTTATATATCGCTCAGGTTGCTACTTTACTTCACACTGTGAAAACACTCCAATAACAGGGAAAGTCCTCATATTTTAAATAGTTTGTCTTTCATTTACTCATATTTTAGTGTTTCCAACCAAATGTTCTGAAACTATATTTACTATATATATATATACTATTTACAGCTTTACAAACATTACTGATCTAAACAAACTAGTGCTGTAAGGATTAGTTATTAGTCGACAACTAATTTAAAAAATGGATTACCATAATCAATTAAAGTCATTTATGAAGCAAAAATGCAAACATTCTCTCACTTTGAGCTTTTGGATTTGCTGCTCTTTTCAGTTTTATACCATTTTAAACTGAATATCTTTCTGAAGAAAATAAAGCTAATTGAAGATGTCACCTTTGGCATATTCCTATATTTTCTGATGTTTTATATTCTACAAAAAGAGAGCAATCGGTTGATTATAGAATAATCGTTAGTTGCAGCTATTTAAAGGGATGAGAAGACGTTGAGAACTGAGAGTTTCTATCTCACCTGCACAATCCTGTTTTCTTTTACCTGCAAACATCCTAATCATGTAACGTTTCATGTGTTCATCCTCAGTTTGGCCTGAAATGTCGTGACTGAGCACGTTTAAAGCTCGTATTCATTTATGTTCACAGATATTTATGACAGACAACAACATTATCCAGCACTCCTTAACATCCCTGAGGTGTTATCTGTGCTTCGAACTGTCTTATGTAGCAACACGGGCCTACTTCAGGACAGATGCATGCTGGGAGATTTCACCATGCCTGTGTGTGTGTGTGTGTGTGTGTGCTGTTTTTCCTCCATGTGACCGTTGAAGAACCTCGCTGTGCTCCGCTAAAATGGTGGGGGGACTCGACCCTGTAACCATAGCAACGCCAGGGCCCAACAAAAGTTGTTCTTTATGGAGGTGTGTGCGTGTGCGTGTGTGTGTGTTTGTGTGTGTATGTTTGTGTGCGGCGTGCAACCGAGATAGAGAGCGAGAAAGGAGAGTGTCAATGTGTGCGTCTTTGCCTGTGTGTTTCTTTGTGCGCGTGTGTGCGTGTGTGTGTCCTCCGGAAAAAGAAAGCTGGGCTGCCAGTTGTTTCTGCAGGCAGGCTTGGCAGGCCGAGGCTCTACTGTTTATTGTGATGTTAGATGGAGGCACTTATCAACCTTGGAAAGGAGGGAGGAAGGAGGAGACGAGTGTTTGTGTGTGTTGATACAAGAATGTGTAAATCTTCCCCATTTGTGGTCAACGACAGGATAGTTTTTATTCATTTAAAAAGGGGACAAGACTTCTTCAGTCCTGAGACCTTGTATGTATATAAAGCTGTTATCTATAGTGGATCAGTGGGAGAAGTTTATTCACTGCTGATGAAACAAAGTCACGTGAGTGTATCTGCCAATGTGTACCTGGCGAGCGAAGTATGTCAAGGTTTCTATGGTTTTGCTTCAGCATTTTGATTCGGGTCAGGCCGTGGCCGCGGTAACTTGTGGCCCGTTAAAGGCCTGTAGGGGAACAGGATGCAGCAACACAACAACCGAGCTGACGGAGGTGAATGGCAGAGAAAAGGTAGATGTCACATGAAGACATGTTGAATTTATTGCAGTAACTATATTTACAAAAGTACTCTACAAATACGGCGTCCCTGACTCTTCTCTTAGAAAAGACAAACAAAACTCAAACAAAAAGACTCTCAGAGCACCGGCTGCTAAACCCAGTGGGTCCGACTAAACACAGTTTGGTTCTCTGGTTCGGAACCCGAAACAGCAGGTGTTCCTCGACCTGAAGTGTGAACTGTGATGTCATCAGTGGGCGTGTCCTATTCTCCAGGTGGGAAAGAGAGGATGGAGAAGGCAGCACTGGTCTCTGGTAACTATAGTACCAGTCTTCTACCCCTTATGATCATTAATAGTTGGTCCAAAAGTAAATATCTGTAATAACAGAACAACAGCTCGCAGCTAATCAATGCGCCGCCATCTTGCTCCTGCTGTTTACTTCCTTAAACGCCCTCCGCTGATGACGCGTCCTTGATTACAATGGTTCCACTCAAAACTGGTGGAAACGCGGGCCGGTTCTCTAGACGGCACCAAGGCTCCAAGAGTCCTGAACGGAACCGGTTCAAGAACCAGAGCTGATCTGGTGGAAAGAGGGCATCAGTGAACTTTTGTCTCTCTTTTCTTCTCTCTTTATCATTTATTCACGTTATTGTTGTTTAGTGTGTGTGTGTGTGAGTGTGTGTGTGTGTGTGTGTGTGTGTGTGTGTGTGTGTGGGGCATTTCACTGACCGTGGTAATATTTTGATTGTGACACAAAGAAATGAACACACACACACACACACACACACACAGTGAAAGCACAGTCACACACGTTTGATGTCTCTTTATCGAATAGAAACACATTTGGTATCAGTAAAAGTTTAAATTACAAATGAAACAACAGCCGGAGGAAGAACTGCAGGAGAAAACAACAGGAAACAGACGCAGTTCAGAATCAGCTGATATCCTGTTCTCATTATATTAACTGTGAAATGTTTGAGACGTTTCTGCCTGGTCTGTGCCATGATATCAGCTAACAAGGTCATTCTATAGAGATTCTATATTGTACTATTTTATTTATATATATGTCCGGTGGTCGGTTGGTCAGTTCACCACCTCAAAATTATTGGGAAATTTGCATGTAGTTTGGTACGGACACTCAGGAAGAATTCAATTCAATTCAGTTTTATTTATATAGCGCCATATCATAACAACGTTATCTCAGGGCACTTTTCCATAAAGAGCAGGTCTAGACCGACTCCTTATGTGTACACCAAGAGCAGCACAAGCAACAGCGGCAAGGAAAAACTCCCTTTAACAGGCAGAAACCGAGCGGAACCAGGCTCTGGGTGGGCGGTCATCTGCCTCGACCGGTTGGGTTGAGAGAGAGGGGAGGGAGCGAGAGAGAGAGAGAGAGCATGAGGAAAGTGAACATGCAGTAGCACAGCACGGTTCAGTTCTACATACAGATGTAAAGCAGCAGTAGTGGAAATAGTATTAATGTTAATACAAATAAAAGTAACAGCAATGTGGTAGTAGTAATACTAATAATAAGTCCAAAAACAACAATAACAGCAGCGGCTGCCGAGCAGCAGCACGGGGGCAGTGGATGACCGCATCACAGATCCAGACTCCGCAGCTCAGCAACCTCAGATCCAGACTCCGCAGCTCCGCGACCTCAGATCCAGACTCCGTAGCTCCACGACATCAGATCACGGCTCCGCGACCTCAGATCCAGACTCCGTAGCTCCGCAACCACCAATCCAGACTCCATAGCTCCGCAACCACAGATCACGACTCCGCAGCTCCCCAGCCACAGATCACGACTCCGCAACTCCGCAACCTCAGATCACGACTCTGCTGCTCCGCAACCTCAGATCACGACTCCGTAGCTCCGCAACCACAGATCACGACTCCGCAGCTCCGCAGCCACAGATCACGACTCTGCAGCTCCGCAACCTCAGATCACGACTCCGCTGCTCCGCAACCTCAGATCACGACTCCGCAGCTCCGCAACCACTGATCCAGACTCCGCAGTTCCGCAACCACCGATCCAGACTCCGCAGCTCCGCAACAACCGATCCAGACTCCGCAGCTCTGCAACCACAGGTCAAGACTCCACAGCTCCGGAGGCAGAAAACACTCGGAGAAAGCAATAGAAGGAAAGCGAGAAAGAGGAGAGAGAGCAACAGAAGGATAGATAGAAAGAGGAGAGAAGGGAAGCAGTTGAGTTAGTAACAGGCCTTAATGTGATAAGACTACGTACAGATGGAGAGGGAGAGGAGGAGAGAGGAGCTCAGTGCATCGTAGGAAGTCTCCCGACAGTCTAGGCCTATAGCAGCATAACTAAGGGGTGGCTCAGGGCTCACCTGAGTCTGCCCTACTATAAGCTTTATCAAAGAGGAAAGTCTTAAGCCTACTCTTAAATGTGAGGAGGGTATCTGCCTCCCGTACACAAACAGGAAGTTGATTCCACAGAAGAGTTGGTCAGTTCACCACTTCAAAATTATTGGGAAATTTGCATGTAGTTTGGTACGGACACTCAGGAAGAATTGTAATAACAGGTGTGGTGTCGGGACGTTTCCTCTAGCACCAAACTAACAGCACTCCCATCAGCCTCAGCTCTACTTTGCATTTAGTGCTAATTAGCAAATATTAGCATGCTAACTCACCAAACTAAGCTGGTGGGTATGGTAAACATTATGTTGCTGGTATTTGTTAGCGCTGGTCACACAGTTGCTTCTGTGGCTGCATCTGGTGACTCTGCCAACAAACACAGCTTTCTCCATCAAGGTCCTGACACCGTTTGTTCTGTGAGCGACGAGAGGAACAAGAGAAGGACGGCGGTGACATGTCAGATGTAGATCAGTGGAGGGAGACGTAACACACGGCTTCTTGGGGACAAATCAAAGAATTTCATTCAAGACTTCATTTGAAAACATTTCATTGCATTAAGTCATCACAGATGTCTCTCCGTCTCCCTGTGGCGGCTTCCAGTGGAGTCCAACTAATTACAGTGGCTATCAGGAGTGTGTGTGTGTGTGTGTGTGTGTGTGTGTGCGTGCGTGTGTGTGCGTGTGTGTGTGCGCATCCCTGCCGCTAAATTCTCATTTCAAATAGCCCATGGTGCTCTGATGGAGCGCTGGTCTGCACACACACACACACCTGCTCATTAACTGGATTCCAAAACCAATCAGTGTGGGTCCGACAGAGAAGCTCTGTCTGAGGCCACACACACACACACACACACACACACACACACTCACACACACACAGAGTGTGTTTTCACTGGTTGTCTGGTCCAAACCAGAAGGAGAGACTCTGAACTGATTAACACTTAAACACACACAGAGAGAAAACAACACAGTTCAGCTTTATTTATCCAAATAAAAACTGTGTACCACAAATCACAAATGTGGGATGTTGAGAGCAAAACATCTGGATTCATGCTCTGTAGTGGTTCATAGTGGAAGAGAACAGACTCTACGTCCAGGACGTCTCTCAGTCCTCGATGGACGCACCAGAAGTTTTGCCTTCTGTTGTTTAAAACAAAGCAGTTAAAAATAAAATAAGATCAATTCTGTAGTTGACACAGACTGACTCACAGGGCCTTTCTCCAACCATACCTGCACCCCGTCCCTACCCACTTCCACTCCGTATGTTCGTTCACGTGGAGGGTCCGCCACATGAAGTGCCATCTGAAGCCATGTAGCGGGTACTGGAAGTACAGCACAGCACAGCACAGCACAGCCAGTCTACATTGATGCTGACTTTCTGACCACTGAAGACGTGCCGTTCAAACGCAAACGGCTCAATCCGAGATAGACATTAACAACTTAAAGGTTATGTTATATTTTTCGGATCAAACATACACTTCTCTAGTCTAGGAAACGGTAGACGGGTTCATTTGATTGTAAAGTGTTGTATATTTACAGGGAGCAGCTCGTAAACATCAGAGTGAACAGATCATGGCAACAGTTGCCGCTCCCGAAAGATGCTGATACAAAACCATGGTTACGAAATGTTACGACATTTCCTGTTTCTGCCCACTATGTATTTATACGCTACGCCTGAATGAGCTGTGAGTGTGACTGACGGAGTGGGAGGGTCCGGTTTCAGAAAGGCCCGGCTCACATGACCGTTACATAAAGATTCATATCTTTCTTTTAAAAGGAACCAGCTTTGACTTTTGGTAGGAAACAGGGAACAAACCCCCGACACAGTGTCAGGGAGCTCGTATGGACACACACACACACACACACACACACACACACACACACACACACACACACACACACGTCCTTCATCCTCTCTGTTTGTCATCATTTTGTCTTTATTGTAACTGAAATCAGTTTTTTTAATGTTTTTATGTTTCATTGTTGGAATTCATTGGAATAATTTTAATATTGAAATAGCGAGTGATTAAATGAGACAGTCACACAAATACTTTCAACTGATTTCATTTAGAGACAAATGAATGTTTTGATTGACAACATTAAAAGCAGCCGGTAATCCAGAGGTCAAAGGTCAGAGCTCGCAGTACTCGAACAAAGCTGAATTGTGGAGAAAAGTACAAATTTAAGAGATTTGGCAGCAGAAACCAATCGTCATATTTGTGACGATATTTGTGTATATGACATATTTTAACGTGTGTGCTCATTGGACAGCATGTTAACCAATGAAGACGTTGATACGAGTTATTGATTGTTAAAATGAAACCAATATGTTTGGAGTCGAGCTCCTGGTAGCTGATTGATAGCTATTGATGTTTCGCTGACTGACATCAGAAAAGAAGGAAACATGAGAGAATGAAGAAATAAAGATGAAAAGAATGAAAGAAGAAAAGAAAGGAATTAGAAATTAAATCAAGACGGAAATAATTTGTTTTACCTGCTAAAAACTGCGACCTGCAGTGAATTAGGTTTTGAAACGCATCTTCCCAGCCTCCCCCCTCCTCACCCTCAGAGAGAGAGGATGAAAGAAGATGAATGTTAACCGGGGGGGAGACAGAGGGAGGGACGGAGAGAGAGAGACAGACAGAGGGACAGAGAGAGGGATGGAGAGAGAGACAGACAGACAGAGGGAGAGAGAGAGGGACGGAGAGAGAGACAGACGGAGACAGAGGGAGAGAGACAGAGAGAGGGATGGAGAGAGAGAGACAGACAGAGGGACAGACAGAGGGACGGAGAGAGAGGGACAGACAGAGGGACGGAGAGAGAGAGACAGACAGAGGGACAGAGAGAGAGACAGACAGAGGGACAGAGAGAGGGATGGAGAGAGAGAGACAGACAGAGAGAGGGACGGAGAGAGAGACAGACGGAGACAGAGGGAGAGAGACAGAGGGAGGGACAGAGAGAGAGAGACAGACAGAGGGACAGAGAGAGGGATGGAGAGAGAGAGACAGACAGAGGGACAGAGAGAGGGACGGAGAGAGAGAGACAGACAGAGACAGAGGGAGAGAGACAGAGGGAGGGACAGAGAGAGAGAGACAGACAGAGGGAGGGAGAGGGA
>LKNJ01002005.1:33430-110211 GCA_002120245.1 Maccullochella peelii
GGGGGGGGGGGTGTCACCTAAAGATGTGGCTGTACTTTCATACACACACACTCTCTCACACACACACACACACACACACACACACACTTTGTTCAGGAAGAAGACAGAAAGAAGCAGAGACAGGACAGACAATGGAGAGGAGAAAAATGAATTGTTGCAGTGGTACTAATATATTACAGTAGCAGTGGTACTAGTAGTAGTAGTACTAGTAGTAGTAGTACTGGTAGCCGTAGCTGTAGCATGAGGACGCAGAGGGCAGGGGGTGGAGTTTACAGTCTACAGGTAACTACACCTGGCCTGTGTGTTGTTACAGTGGACTCCTTCATGTTGGGAAATAAAATGTACAGACAGAATAATTTACCAGTTTACATCAGTAGCAATGCAGTAATGCAGCTTTTCCTAAAGGAGTGTAGTATGTTTCCATGCGTAAAGCCATGGAACGATATTTGTTTTAAAGTCGTCATTAGCCGTATTCGCGCAGGACTAGTATCACCTGGGGATCATGTGATTCAGAAATGACCCCCCCCTCGACGTCTGTGTTTCGTGCGGTGCATTCGCACAGGACGAAGTCTGTACTTTTTACTCCACGTCACTGACGTTATCCCCCAGATATGATGTCAAGGCTTTGCGTAAAATCATCTTCCTGAACGATTCGCACGGGACTAATATCATCACATGAGCTCTGTGTTTGCTGAAACACGGGAGGTCGTTTGCGGTGGAATTTTACAAATTATGGACATTACAGCAGATTGGATGGGATTAAGATCAAAGACGACCTCCGCGATTATTAGAAATAACTAGAGGTCACCAGGTGAAGCTCGTTCCGTGCAGCAGGGTTATTGAATGTTTTGTCTGGAGACGGTGGGTGAACATCCTGGCTACGACCCTGAATGAAACAAGCTCTGAGGCAGCAGCTTTGATTTAGCAAAGAAAATACAGGAAATACGAAAAGGAAATCAACCAATGTGGGCTCAATAAAGAGGAAGGAGGAGGGAGAAAGAGAGGAAACGAGGCAAAGAGGCTTTAAAGACGGAAAAGACGAGAAAGAGAAAACTGAAGAGGAGAAGAGAAGGATAGAAACAGTGTTAAAGAAGAGAAATTAAGACACAAAGACAGAGGAGAAGAGATGAGGAGGAGGAGGATGAAGATGCGTCCTTATCACACCCCCTGAACTTTAGTTGCCGCGACGACAAAATCGTTCCGTTACGCAGCCTCCGACAAACTTCTCTCATTTGGCGGATAAGATGAATCTGCGAGAAGAGAGAAGGAAAAAAACTAATGTTCAAAATGCATTAAATGTTTTTCATGTATGACTGCATTTTTGCTGACATTTCAGCTCCGTGCTCATTAATATGGAGACCAAATTAAACTTATGATTGCTTGTTGATTTTCTCCCTCCTCCCCTCTCCTCCCCCTCTCTCCCTCTCGTCTGTTTCGTCAAGCGTTTATCCCTCGTTTCTCTGTTTCTGGAAAGCTCTGTGTGTTTTCTTAACACAAATATGTGATTAAATATATTACGTACAAACATCTCTCTTTGCATCTGGTTTGCCACAGTGACAGTCAGCCTGCAGTAATGCATGTTAACATCATTACCACAGCAGTGTTTTTGCTTTGTTTTTATATCTTTCCACCAATGATTTGTTGTAAAGTAGATTTTCAGTAAATTTATATCTGAAAATTAGGTGAAGTTAAAGCTGCAAATAACAATTCTTTCCATTATCGATTGATCTGCTGATTGTTTTCTCAATTAGCTGATTAATCACTCAGAAAATGAAGTGAAAAATGCCGTTCACGATGTCCCCAACAACATGTTTAAAGTTTTGGTTTTTCACTCATTGTAAATGTGTATATATATATATATATATATATACACACACACGCAGTTTGTCCTGAGTCTTCATAGTCTGTAGTTTTTGTACATATCCATACACACATTATGTATATTAACACACATAAATCAGATATGCATGTAAAGGTACATTTACGTCCCAGTGTGCTCGTCTATATTTGAGGAATGAAACAGCTTTTATCCAACATATGGGACTGAAGCAACAGCCAATTAGTTTCAATTAGTCACAATGGATGTTTTATGTTTTCAGTCCAGACACTGAGCCGATGCTCCGATCAACACAAACTTTTAATGGCTTCAAAAGCAGAACGAGTTCATAGTTTATCAGATCCACAAGAAACCGGGAGAGAGGAGGTCAGAGGTCAGAGTGCTCTCTACACTTCTCCTGTGAAAACTGAAAGTGATGAAAGAGGAAAAACTAAAATCCAGAACAGGGGAGGTGGACAGGATTATCTCCTAGTTAAATAAAGGTTTTGTAAAAAGTGAAACTGTGATTTAAGAGACATGATCCTCGTCTGAAATCCCAAAACACATTTTCTCTTTGTTTTCTCGTCCGAAATCGGAGCTTTTTCTAGAACAATCTCCACTGATCGTGCATTTTAGTGTGAATGACAAAAACCGGAGCTTTTTGAAAGTGATGATGTTGGAAAGACAGTCGGCTTTCTGTCGCCTCTAACTTTCTCTGCGATCTCTCTGTTTAAATGTCTTTTACTGTTTTTATTCTTTTTATTTGTGTTTATCATTCATTCATTTACAAAGTGGTTTACAAAAGGATAAAAAACAGGAGGCAGCACAATAAATACTGAACAGTTAGAGCATCACAAATGACTCGAGCACAAAACACTTAGAGACACTTGGTCTTCAGCTGCGACTTTAAACACCCAAGAGAGTTTGCTGACCTGACTCCCAGGGGGGGCGACTGTTCCACAGCCTGGGACCCAGGACCCAAGCGCACAGTCCCCCCGTGTTCTCAGTCTTGAACGAGGCGCAGCTAGCAGGCCTCATTCAGAGGCCCCGAGGGGCTGAGCGGCGGTGTCAGGCATTAGAACAATCAGCGTCGCCTGCCGTTAGTTTAAAGTTCTTCTTCGTGATAAAGTGAAGTAGAAAACAACACGTTTGATTGGCTGTCACCAGGTTGTCGCTCGCTTGCATCAGTGGATAATTCTTCTAAAGTTGAACCTTTCTCAGCGTTCAGATGTCACATCGCTGGCTGACTTTTGAGGCTTTGAGTAGTGGTGGGTGGTGCTCGCATGTTGTTCAGAGTTCAGTTCACAGTGCACGGCGTCCTGTCAGCGTGGACGTGGTGCAGCTCGTCCTCTCGCCTTCACTTTATTTACTGTATTTCTCTCTTTCTTTCCCTCTCGTCGTCTCTCTCTCCGTCCTCGGGTCTGTGTATCTCAGTCCATCCTTGCATGGAGATTGACTAGAGGCATGAATACATCACAACTAGCCATCCGTGCACCCCCCCACCACCACCCTCCTCACACCATCACCCCCCCACCCCCCACCCCACCCCCACCGTCCCATTTCTCCAAGATCCCTCTCTCAGCACTTATCTCAAAGTTTGGATCTCATGCATTTTAATCGGCGTGTCTGTCTTCTTTCCCCCCCCCTCCCTCTCTTCTTTGACTTTAGATCAGCGGCATCCTTCAAACAAACAACAACAAACCCCACCCCCCACCCCACCAGCTCCCTTTTCCCTTTTTAAATCAATATTTGCCATCAGCGAATAAATCGTATAATTTCCTGACTGTTAGACGAGTGCGACNGCGACATATTTACCTTCAACTCGTCTCTTTTTTTTGCTGTCGATCCCTCGTTCTCGCGGCGTGGCTATTAGCTAAGTGAAGGGGATGGATGGCCGTGAAGCGCCGAGCGATAGCATCTCCATCAGAATCGGCGACGTTGAAAAATGGCCGCCACCTCTCTGATGACAGCGCAGCAAAAACACACACACACACGCATGCATACGTTCTCTCACACACACACAGAGTCAGAGAAGAGACATTTAAATATTCAAATGGGGCCGGGTGGTAATGATAAACGACAAGGGAAAAGTAGAATCAAGTAGCTATCGATGCAGAAAATGAAAAGAGGAGAAGAGAAAAGAGAGGAGGAGGAGGAGGAGGAGGAGGAAGGGAAATTAAGCAAAAAAAGATGGAGGCATCGGAGGAGAGTTACGCTAACAACTGAAAAGAGGGAAGAAAGAGAGGAGATAGATGGAGAGTGATGGAGAAAAAGAAAGATGGATGTATGAAACAAAAGAGGAGGGCTGAAGGAGCATTACAGTAAAGCAAATAAAGATGGAGGAGTGTTAGAAAGAACGGAGCGGGAATAGACAAGGGCAAAAGAAGAGAGCAAGAACAAATGAAGGGAATGACTAGAAAAAGGATAGAAGAGAGAGGAGGACAGTGGAGGGAGAGAGATACTGGATAACTATTACAAGCAAAAAGAGGAGAGAGGCAGGAAATAAAGCAGGAAATGAAGGGATGGAAGGTGTGAAAAGAGGAGAAGAAAGAGAGAAGACAAAGGTCAAGACAAAATGAGTTATTATTAGTTTATTTCTCAGGGACAATGCAACAAGTTACAAAAAACATGTTCCCGATGTTTTGCGTTTAGACTAATTTGCGCCGCCTGACCCTGGTGAGGCTTTTCTGCTGAAAAAGGTCAAACAATATCATCATTAGCAAAAACACATCAGTTAACCTGAGCACATAATAAAGAGTGACATGGTCATATATGTACACCACATTACAATCACTATAGTGTTTCACCTCCTCGTTAAACGTTTTCACATCACTTTGTGTTGGTAGGCCGTTCCAAAACTGTATTCCTTTTCCTGCAAAGGGCAACTGAAAGACTGAAGACAAACAGTACTGAGAGAAATTAAAGAGAACTATTAACACTGACGAACAGAAAGAGATAAAAGATAAAAGCAGGTAAGAAACAAGACACAGTTTGGATATTATGGGTTTGTTTCTGAAGCTTTTCTCTCTCTTACAGAACTTTAATGAAATAAAACAGGTACAAAAGGTAGGAACGCTAAAAAAATCAAAATATGAAATAAAACAAAATACTGGTGGTAAAACACTTAGTCTCTTTTATACATGAGAACGCATCAGTTCATTATTCTACAGTAAATTCAATTAATATCAATAAACCATGTAAAAAAGTACATGTGGCGTAAATAGAAAACTGTTGTGCAGCTCCTGCCCTCCCAAACAAAAGCAGAAAGCAGAAGAGAGAAAATATTCAGCAACAAAATGCAGCATTTCTTTAAAATCTTTCCAAAGGGGACTCTGCAGTCTGCCGCCAAGCGCTGCCGCTGCGTTTGATTCCTGCGCGTCTGTGGAGCTGCGACGCTTTTACCTTTAAAGTGGTCAAAGCAGGTGAAGCAGAGTCAAATCTGCAGAAACGTTTCCTACGACTGCCTCAAACATCTCATCATGACATGAGCTGCAAACAACAACAACGATAAAACAGATCCGCAGTTAAAGGAGTACGCCGCTGAAAACTTTCGAGAATCAAATACTCACCACCACAGCGGAGCAGCTGCACCCCCACTGTTAGACTAGACTTTTGCATGACCATCTCACACACGAGTTATGTGTTTTTATTGTTCATTTGTCATAAAGGGACTTTGGTGAAATATTTTCCCCGGAGAGTGCAGTCTCATTTTCTTGCCGTACCTCCCCTTGCCTGTCAGTAATCTTGCACCTCCGCTTTAACGAGGCGCCCATGCTCACCACCTGTAGGCTTGCGACGCTCCTTCGTTTGTCGAGGACAGCAGCTGTAGTTCGATGGATTCCAGCGGAGAGCCAGAGACGTGGAGGAAAAACTGAAACTCAACAATGTGGACTTGATGCAGTATTGAATGTTTATGAACCACGCTCTGAAACTTGTGGACTTCCACATCGCTCTTTACATAGTGTATGTCAAGGGAGGGGGCGGGGCCAGCGATGCTTTCACTGTGATACCCCCCCGTTCTGTCTGTCCAGTCTGTGTGACAGGTGTCTGTCCTGCTGTCTGTCTGCAGAGCAGCCACGCTGAGCTGATGCTGATGGAGAGCAGGAAGACCAGCCTGCTGGGCCGAGCAGAGTCTCTGAAGAGGAGCAGGTCCGAACTACCCGGAGACTTCCACCGCAAAATACACAACCTGACGCGCACATGGCGACAGCTGGAGGTAACACACACACACACACACACGTCACACGTTTCAGAAATGCCAAACACAGAGAGACAGTATCTGGAGGATCACGCTGATGTTTCTGTTGAGACAGGACTGTGTGTGTGTGTGTGTGTGTGTGTGTGCACGTCTAATTTTAGGCTAATCAGCACTGATCTAATCTAGAACATGAAGATGATAATTAATGTCGTCTCAATTAAGGAGCCCTGCTGCCACCGTGGCCTTTAACTATGTGGCGGATACATCGATAGATTACCTGATTAAAAGGTTATATAGATGGATGATGGATGGATGGTGGATGGATGATGGATGGATGCTGGATGGATGGTGGATGATAATGGATGATGGATGATAATGAATGGATGATGGATGGATGATAATGGATGGATGATGGATGGATGATGATGGATGATGGATGGATGATGGATGGATGATTCATAAACACACACAGCTGTTCATTTTCCGAACATGTGCAGCATCTCTTTAACCTCACCTCACTTTATTTGACTTTACTTCACTTTATAGTCTCACCTTACAACAAACACATGCAGCACAAAGTACATAAATACGTACAAGGAAACAACCCAAAGACCAGAAGCTATGAAAAACAAAAATTACATTTAAAGAAAAAAAAAGTAATCTTAAAGACTGTGCAACTAAAACAGGCAGCTCTCAAAGATAAAAACTTTTCCTTTAAATGGTCATTTGTTGTTCTAAATACTACAGTACCCATGAGCCTCAGCCTCTGTTAAATTCCGAAGGCTTCGATGTTCGGCAGGCAACAAAACGTTTGACATGTTTTAAAAATTCATCCCAAACGGATCCAGAACCTAACAGGATTAAAACTGCTTCATATTTGATCAGTTTTTCCTTTTGCTTCAGCTCACCTGCAGCATGGTTTCAAGCTCTATGATTGGATGTTTCTTACTGAAATGCATCTTGGGATTTGTAGTTGTCCACAGGCTTATACCTTCGATTTTTTCTTATCAAAGGACCAGATATTTTCTAACACAGTTGTTTCTTTGTTTGAACTGATGATTCAACCGGGAGAGAATCAGGTTCTCCAGCCGTCAGCCGCCTCACAAGAGGAAACCAGCAGAACACCTGAAATAACTTCCACCTGCATCTCTTATATTTGGATTATTCCAAAGGCTGTAGAAAGCGCTGTGTGCGCTGCTGATGGGCACGTCGGCAGCAGTTGTTTGTCTGTACCCGGGCGTGGTGATTCATTCCAGGTCTGCGTGCTGGTGACAGCTGGCGGCGGCTCGTCAGGAGGCTGAAATGTGACGATGTGACTTTGTTCCTCCAAAGAAACAAAGCGTCTCCTGTCGACCGAGCAGCGCATCGACGCACTGAGCGGAGGAGCAAACGCCATCTGTGTGTGTGTGTGTGTGTGTGTGTGTGTGTGTGTGTAGTCCCTCACGATGTACACAAACACACACACACACACACACACACATTATTGTCTCACACACAAATTCAGAGTTATTGGAAGTTCGTCTGTGTGTGCATTAACATACGTATCATCCTCACTGAAACAGATTCCATTTTAGAAATTAAACAACAGATGAGTCTCTCTTTCCGTCTCCGTGTGCGTTTCCGCCACAGTAACCAGACTGTGATTAAACTTCTATTACTGACAAAGAGACATTTGGACTCACAATGGCGTTTCACACACACACACACACACACACACACACACACACACACACACACACACACACACACACACACGTATCAAAGTGTGTATGTGTCATCAGGGAACAGAGGAATTGTGGGTAGTGACAGAAAGAGACGCCAGTGAAGCAGACACTTTTAATCCCTCTTTCTCTCCCTCATCCTCCACCTCTCTGATACACCATATGGCTAAAAGTACGTGGACACCCCTGTTCATATACTTTAGTGTACTTTTGGTCTGAGGCAGTTTTTCATGGTTTGGGTTATCGCTAAGCTCCGCCCCCCTTAGTTACTGTTGCACTTGCCAAGCAACTGCATGTGTACAATATACAGTGATGGCGGAATATTTAGCATCCAAACTGGCTGATTCAGCAGCTGTAGCTAGCTAACTACAGGCTAACTATATGGCCAAAATGTTCTATCACGGTATATGTAATTTCATATATATCACGATACAGTAGTTGTTCTGTAAATTCAATTAAGAAATTGCATACCGTACGTTGTGCTCTCCTCTTCCATGTTTTCTTGTCCCTCTCTTCTTCTGCGGCGGTTGGCGAACCAGCATACAGGTGCATTAGCGCCACCAGCTGTGGTGAACATTATATATAACATCATATCGGCCAACACTGGGTGACTAATTATCTGTGAGCTGGTTGGAAACAGCTGCCGGCACTCACCAGTGGACAATCCATGTAGAAGACATGGAAATAAAGAAATGGTACATTTGTATTTGTATTGGTTGGTAATGGCGGCGCAGGTTCTATAGTTTATATAACATTTATCATGTTGTTCAGATTATCACAGAAATGTGTGAGTTACTTGGACAAGCAACACAAAGGTCAGATTGTTTCTTATCCTCGTGAGAAAAGGCTTTGAGGATGAGGACTAACCTGTCTCAGGTAAACCCAAATCTAACACAGAGCTCAGCTCCTTCCCCTCCACTGTCGCCTCCTTCTTCTCTCTTTCCTCCTCTTTTCTTTCTTCTCTTTTCCTGACCCCCTCTTTTCCCATCTTTCCTCCGTACTACACACATTTTCTCTTTCTCTTTCTTCAAAAGCTGCAAGCATTAATCAATTAGTCAATAGACAGAACATTGATCGGCAACTATTTTAATAATCGTTTTAGTCATTTTTCAAGACAAATGCCAAATATAGGCAGGTTGCAGCTTCTCAGATGGTGTTTTGAACTGTTGGTCAAATAAAACAAGCTGTGGAAATGAATCAGCTCAGGCTGTGGGACATTTTAACAGCTTTTACTCTTTACCTCCCCAAACTCTCTCTACATCCTCCTCTTTCGCTATTTCTCCCTCCTTCCTCTAGACTTCTCCCTCCCTCACTCACCTTTATTCATCCTCCCTCATCTTCTTTTTGTTCCATCCCTCATTTCTGATCAGAATTTTTAAGATTTTTTTTCTTGCCAAAATGTTCACTATATATCAAAGGTCTCTGTTCTGTTTGTCTGTCTCTTTCCGTCATCGCCTCCCTCCCTCCCTCCTCCCTTCCCTCCCCCCTCCGCCTCCCAACATGGCGTCTGAGTAGCATATTAACGGGCCTATCAGTGCTGCCATCGGCATCTGCTGCTCTGACACAAATTGGGAATTAACTGGAATTGATGTCCTGTGCCTCGCCTCTGAACTGTCCTGGCCTTATGAAGAATTTATGACAGAGTGCACACACACACACGCGCACACACGCACACACACACGCCGAACGATGAAGAAAATAAAGAGGTTGTAAACTAGCTTTCATCTTTTCTGTTTTTTGTGATTTTGGCAGCAGCTTGTCGTTTTTCGCAGTAGTTCAAGGTCAAACTGTGTGTGAGGATAGATACAGTGTAGATTTATATAGACAGATCAATAGATAGATCGATAGATATATAGATAGATTACCTGATTAAATATAGGTTATATAGATGGATGGATGGATACTCTTGACTCGAGTCCACAGCCTGAAGGAGAAAGAAGAAGAAAATGGCCGATAAAATATACAACCAGTGTAAAAATACAAAGTCATGAAATACAAAAGATTAGAGAGAGCAACAGGCAGAAACATGGACAGCAGACAAATGTGCTTTTATTTTGGTAAATTAACACTTAAATGATCTTTTCATCTGCGTATCCGTCCTTTTCCCATCAACCCTCTAAAACGCAGGAGTCAGGACCAGGTCACCACTTCACCCTGTAGGAAGAGCAGGAGGAGGAGGAGGAGGAGGAGGGAAAACAGATTCTGGTTAATTGAGTCCCCTAAAAACAAAACACCATCTCTCTCTTTGTTTCATTTGCTCTCCTCCTCTCTTTATCTCTCTTATTTGCTAATTTTCTTTTTAATTTTCAGTCTCTCCCACTGGATCTTTTTCATTTGCTCCTTCCATTCCCAGTTTCTCTTTTATCTTCTCTCACTGTTCCCTACTCCTCTTTTATTCTTTCACATTTTCTTTTTCCCCTTCTCACTCCACTCCATGTTTTCTTTCTCTTCTCTTTTGTCTCTGCAGTTCTTTCCCCACTGTCTCTCTTCCATTCTCTCCTTTACTTTTTCCAGGGACAATCTCCGTGCCGTTCTTAAATACATCTGAATCAGATTTCATGAGAAATTCAGACTCATTGGTACAAAAACCTAATTTCACCTGAGATCATCTGAAACACAATCAAAGCAACTGTTAACTGACATTTTAAAAACAAACCAAACCATCCAAAACTTCACTGAATACTCTGCACGTGTGTAAATAAGTTACAGGTTACATTCAGCTGCCGTTAAATCAAGTTCAGAGAAAAAGCTCAATAAGTTTTCTTCTTAATAATTGTTCCTCTGTTTTAAAAGTCTTGACGAACTGGGAAGCTTTAACTTTATCTTCAGCTGTTTGCAGTTAAACAGAGTCACAGACGCACTGCAGCTTAAGAAAACATCTCTACCACTTGGACAAGAACACAAAGGAAGTTTCCAAATGACTCTAAAAACATGTCAAATATTAAAGAGGGACAGGAATCTTGTTTGCTCAGCTCTGTAGGAAATAAACAGACTTCACCACGACCGCCTGCGGAGGAAAGAAAATGTACCATATTATCAGAAAAAAATTAATGTTTTTGTTTCTTTGTCTTGAAAAATGTACTTTATGTCTCTTAAATTACATCCCTGATGATAGTCTCTGTCTGTCTGTTTCTCTCTGCCAAACTAACCACACACTCATAATCGCCGTCGCCTCTTGTGAACACGCAGCTAACTGCACATTTCAGCGGTCAGGGGGTCCTATAATCGCCCCTCTTCATCGTCTAATGGACTGGTTTTACCTGCCGGAGTTCAGCTGAAGTAGCGTTTCCACTCAGGAGGGAGAGTCGCTGCTATACCAACGACTCAATACCTTTTGTACAAACACATACATATGCAAATTAGCAACAGGGACCCATGCAGGGCTCGTTCAGGAGCAGCTCTGTGTTCGCAGATGCTCAAAGTTTCTCCTGTTATGGCCGCTTGTTGAAGTCATAACAAGAACTGCAAGATAACAGCTATCTGATGCTTTAAATTGTTCAAAACAATGCAACATGAACCCTGCACAAGACAAGATATGGTCTGTGGATGCTGCTGCAGAAACGTTCCTTCTGTCAGACCAAGTATTAAGCAGATATAATATTAACATGTCTCATGTCAAACAGAAGCACAGCAACAATCGAAGCTCAGCTTCCAACAACTGATCGTTAAAGTGGAAGAAATCTGATTGGACAGAAGAAAGTTTGGCAGCGATAATGATGGAGAAGCTGGACATTTAAAAATATACAAAACAGAGTGGCAGAAACGCACCAGTAGAAGAAAAAAGAGACAACAGAGTGAAAATCTCCCACAAAGGAGAGAGGAGGAAGATGTATTTATTGAGAAGTGAGCAATAACGGAACGATTAGACTCAATTAGTGTGACACATAAATAAATAAAATGCAAGACGATGAAATCTGTGCTGGACTGGATACCCCCCCCCCACAGTAAAGACTCCTGACGTGGTTTCATAACAAAGATTAACTGTGTTAAAGTAGCTTCGGACATTTCATGGACACTTTTTTCTAAATGGTCTTACAAGAGTGCATACGTCCATCGAATCCAAGACTGATATTAGAAATCCTGCTTTTCCCAGAAGTCAGTAATCCCCATTAACATCCTGTCAAACATCAGGCGTCGGCAGTCTGTTAGTCACGTGGATATCTTCCAAATGTAGTGTTGAATTCCCCGTGTGTTTCCCAGACAGTGTTTCTTGCTGAGCTGCGATGGAGTTTGGGCCGATTTATGCCCGATTCACCCCTCCCGACAATCGGAGGAGAGATCTGGTCTGGGATCTTGATCAGTACCGATGAGATCAGTACCGATGTTCAGCCCAGATTATGTGGTAATGTGAGGGGTTTACAGATCCAGTCTTAAACCATCGAGGCCGCCTTGATAATTTCAAACATGTTTGATGTTTAGGGGTTAAAATCTGGATGATTACGTCAGTTATTTCCGAGCGGGACCACAATAGCCTATGAGCGTTACTCCCGGAGCAGCTGACGGTGTTGCCAAGCAACCGTAAACATTCTAGCCCTTGAGGCTAACGCTAGCTAGCATACTACTGCTGACAGAAATTAAAAACTGACAGTTAAAATCTCACCTCCAGTTCTGGGTGAAGAGCAGACAACCGCGTCTCCCCAAACATTTTCTCACCCAGACTGCAAAGCATTACCCCAGCAAGTTGTTGCATCACGCTGGTCGCCATTTTGTTTACATCTGCTTCCCCATGAGATCACGGGAGGTGGTGCATTGCTCCCTCTGGCAGTATCCTGTGGTGTGTGATGCACCATTGTTTTCAGATCTTGTAGCGTGTTTCTCCTCATGTGCATGATGCAGCAGATCTGACAGCCTTCACTCACACTGCTGAAGCAACATATGACATCTCTGTGATAAATCCCAAACTGCTGAATACACGCAGATTATGCACGCTGTTTTCTTAGAGATGGTGGACCCAGCGTGTTGTTACTGCGTTGCCCAGCAACTCGTCGGGATCGGCAAAGAAGCTCACAAGTTTGTTTGTTCTTTACTGATGAGCACTTTTCAGGAAAAACACACACACACACACACACTCTAAATCCAAGTGGGGAATAGTCTCGCTCAGCGGCGTGCTGAGTCGTACTGTGTGATCAACAGGGGTTGGAAAATTACTCTGCAGAGCTTATTACACACACACACACACACACACACACACACTGGGAGTCAGGCTCTTGTTATTCGAGGTTGTTCCCTTTGAAACAGTGATTGCTCCTCACCAAACACTCTTTCAGCTTGCATTGTGTCTAAATGATGTTTTGTTTTGGGTGTGAATATCAGCTCTGTAGGTGAAGCTGCTAGAAGCTCTGAATTAGCAGCTGATCACGCCGCACCTGGAAAAACACCAGTTCCATCCTCCAGGCTTTGTTCATCAACAACAGCGGCCTCGTTGACACAATAATAACAGACTTCACAGCAATGGTGGCAGCGGCATTAGCAACATCAAGCTAATTCATGCTTACAATAACAGCATTAGCAGCACTCATTATCTAACAGAACGGGTAGGGGTGGGTGGTATGGATAAATCTTGTGTCACACTAGGTGAAATGTTGTATTGCAGTATTGATATGTCTACATGTTGAAGAACAGTTTATGGATAAAATAACTCGACAGGAACATCAGTCAAACTTTGAGCCCAGTTCAGACCAAAGATTCGCGACGAGACCAAACCGTTTTAGAGTGTCGCAGGAAAAGTGGCAGCGGTGTGATCTGGCCGTCTCAGCTCGACTCAAGCTGGCTGATGGCGCCGGCTGTGACTCAGTTTGTCAAGCTGCCAGTGGCTTGTTTTAGAACTTAAGGCACGTCACCTGTTTCAACAGCCAATCAGCTCGTAGCGAAGTCAGCTGTCGTTTTTTTTATGTTTTTTGCCGTTTCATCAATACTAGAAATGTAGCGCGTAACTCACCTTCACTGTCCTCATTTATACCTTAAGACGCCACATACTATGTCCAGCTACAAAAAAAGCCTGGAAAGCCGTCGTATGAGTGTCAACAGGTTTCAGAGCGTTGCAGGCCGATCTGAACTGGCCTTTATTATGAGCAAAACAGCATCAGCAACATCAGACACATTAATAATCACAATATCAGAGTTTTTGCACTTTCTCCTAATTTTTATCTCTTTTTTCACCAGAAATATTGAACTGTGTCTATGATCACCAGTGTCTTCTTACAGCAGGACACTTAAAACAATTTGAACCATAGCCACAAGAACATGAAACATACAAAATAGAAAAGATATATATTATAATATCACCTAAGAATCAGAAAATATGACTTCATATATGTCGTAGCAGCACAGCAAACACAATCTGGTGACAAACTCTCACTGAAGTCACCAACAACAACATCGTGATAATTATTACGTCTTCAGCAGAGACATGAATCACAGCTCCAAATCTAATGTTCACAGTCTCCTCCGGCAGTTTAGGAATGAATACATGACATCCCTTTTATCGATCTGCACATTTTCTGGAGGTAAATGATTAATGGCCATGTATGTATTGATTGATATGGTACTTTGGATGATGGGATATTGACACAACAAGGAGTCCTCACACTAATTCTCTGGCTTCTCTTCTGTCGTCTCTTAGAAAATCCTCTCAGAGCATTCAGGACCCAGTTCTTCCCCGCAGAACCAGTCAGCCAACACGAACTCCTTGCTGGTCGGTGGTGGAGGTGTTGCCGTGGAAAACCCTCGCTCAGCCCTCTCCCCGCTGACCAACTCGCTCCTGGAGCAGCTGGAGGCTCGTATTAAGGAGCTGAAAGCGTGGCTGCGAGACACCGAGCTCCTTATCTTCAACTCCTGCCTGAGACAGGACAAAGATGCCTCAGAGCAGCTCCAGAGCTTCAAGGTAGGGAAAGCAGTGTTTCAGCCGGCCTGGTGTGATGTTGGCAATGTCGACATAAAGGCATATCAAGGCAGGAGCAGCGGAGATTATGGAAAAGACTTCTTTAATAATTTAATCTTTAATGTTTACATGCAACTATCTTGCATTACTGACGACATTTTAGGGTTAATAAAGTGACACCAACATTATGTTCTTCTTCGTTGTATCTGACAAACTTAAGATGCTTTTCAGTTGGTTATTCCTGCAGTAGTTAAATGTAGTCAGCTCAACCCCTCGAATAAAGCTTGTCAAAGATGGTCATGGTCATAACTAAAGTCATAACAAAGATAGAACATAGTTGCATATGAATGTAATTTATGGGACATTGAGTTTCCAATACAACCTCAAGTTGAACCTCCAAAACACTAAAAGAGTTTGAGATTGGTCTTCTGATAGAAATCCTAAATAATATTTCCATAATGACTTCAGATCAATCCTCCAATAAAGATTAACACCTCCACTAGTCAGTTCTCCAAAAGAAGTTGGATTGGACCACAAAGTAACATGCTGTACGTTCCAAATCTGAGCACTTTTATTTTGTTAACTGAGAAGAAACTAGAAGCCACGACCTTCATCAGGTAAAGTTTCCCCTGATGTGTGTAGTATTTCAGATAAGGTAAGATAAATGTTATTGGAAAGTCAGAGCAGCCAAAGGGAATGCAGGAACAGATGCACTGTATAGATAAATAACCTTAAAAAACTAGAGCACTATATACATTATGAGCATCTACTACATACAACATGAAGGTGGTAAATACTTTATACACCATACATAAGTACTAACTGCTGCTTCAGGTGTGTATTAGTACAGTCTCACTTAACTTTCTTTGCTAACTTTTGCTGTAAAATATGTGACAGAGCTTTAGCCAATCAACATCAAGCTTTAAAAAAACATGTTCGCTGTGTGTGTGTGTGTTGTTGCTAAGTATAGTCATACATCGTCTTAATGAGGCCACATGAAAGCAGGGCTGTTTTGAAGCGATGGATGTATAGAGGAAACAGCAGTTAGCCTTAAAAGCCACGGGACGCTAACAGGATATTAATCAGCCTACATCACACAGCGAACAGCTAGCTGCGCTGATTAGCCTAGCCCTGCCGTGTGACTGACAACCAGAAGCACACACACACGCGCACACACACACACACACACACACAACACTGATAGACATGATTTTATTGATTATTAAATCTTAAAATTGGCTTTATATCAAACCCCTGTTTAAGTTGCAAAAACTGTGACGTCCAGCTGTCGAATAATGAGCAATGTCCGTGTGTGTGTGTGTGTGTGTGTGTGTGTGTGTGTGTGTGTGCTCCTGTGAGGACACACATGAGTTTAGAGATTTAGAGCGAGCACATTTTGGAAAAGTGAGGAAAGTATTTGGAGAGTGGCGTCATAACATTTTGTCCAGATGAAACTTCTTCAAAAGGCAGTTTAACGGAAAACACAGTGTTTCCATGTGAGCCTGGACGCCGGCGCCATTTTGGCGTGCATCATTACATGTCGACATGCAGCAACCGAGATGCACCGCTGTCCTATTTCCCAGTGATGATGTACATCACCTCTTTAGGAAAGCAGCAATTTCATGACAGTGACTTGGCATCACTTCTTCTGTCTGAGTGACGAGCGCTGATCAGTGCCGTTGTGAAGTCGCCTTGTGGGTGGATGTCATGTTCTGTTTGTTCCCGTAACTAACAGGTGGAGTGTTTTGGTTGTAATGTTGGAGGAAATGAATATGTGAGACAAAAGGAAGCGTTGCGTGTGTGAACGTGAGACTGTAGCAGGAACTTCATCTGATTTAGTCACATTTAGTTATAAGAGCTCGTGTTCGTGTTCGAGCAGGAACACAAAAATCACTTTTGTACAATGTGATGTTTCTGCGTGATGTCGTCAAACATCCCAGCAATCAGATCAGACGAGAGACCAATTTATGACGAGTCGAGTTGTAATTTGGTCACTATTTGTTATGAACACACACACACACACAGGCTGCCTAAATGATGAAACTGTATAGAAACGAGAGTTTATCTGAAGAAAGTGAGCTGAGCCGCTCTTACTTTTGATCCTTGTCACAGCTCTCAGTGGGAAGCCATTGATTTCTGGCAGAAAGAGGCCCTGAGCTTCTGGAGAAATGAAGATTGGAAATATTGATAGCAGTCATTTGTATGGAGAGAGAGAGAGAGACAGAGAGGGAGAGAGAGACAGAGAGAGAGAAGGGGGGGCTACATTTTAGCGATCATTTGTCTGTTTTCGGGGTAAATGGGTTGGATTTGTGCACTGCAGCTTATTACTGTACATCTGTATGAGAAAGCAGCGGGGATCAGCAGAGGTCGCAGCAGCACACACACATTTTCAGAAATATATTTATAAATACACACACACACAATGTACATTTATAACACACACAAATGTATGGAGACATTTCAAAAGGACACACTGCTGCATTAAGACCACATACACACATACACAGACCTTTAAAAACGCTGCTGACCCCCTTTTAGTCTGAAAACTCCGGGTTGTGTTTTAGTGACGACGGAGGAAACAGACGTTTTAAATGATGACGCAGACGCCCACGTTCACTTCCTGATTGATCAGCCACAACGTGTCCTTCCCTGATTGGTCACGCCCCTGTCACGTGACCCTTTCCCAGAAGATGAACAAACATCAGCCTCGACTCCCAGCGGTTAATTCAACATGGAGAACGAATCACAGCAGTAACAGTTCCACCTGGTCGTCGGTCCAAGCAGAGAAATCTCTGCTCTTACTTTTCTCCGTCGCTGTTCTTCCTTCGTTGTATTTCCTGCAACTATAAGCAACCGACCGCAGAGCAGACGATCTGCTTCCTGTTTACAGCGGCACGTGCATGCCCAGTGCACGTGAATGGTCACGTGGCATGCGTTTTCAGGCGTGTCGTGTGGACGGAGATTATTTCTGAGATGGTGAGAAAATGCTCGTGTGGACGGAGATTGTTCTCGTTTTAAAATGAACACATATTAGTGTGGATGGAGCCTCAGTTAAACCACTGGAGATCAGCAGAAAGATTTTTTAGGAGGTATTAAGTTACACCCCCCCCACACACACACACACACACACACACAAACACACACCTGTCTGTCTGTAACCTGGCTCGTAATTGAATTAGTGCTCCTTTAAGATACGGCGTCAGCCAGACGCTCCTCCAGCAGGCCCTGGGCCTCTGATGACTCTATTGTCATGGAGACGCTTTGGGGGCCGGACACACCGAAAATTAATAGACTGAGTGTGACACACACACACTCACAGGCACAGTGGAAGCAGGTACAGACACAAATACACACCTGCTCTGTCTGGAAGGTTAATTGTTGGTGCTTTTCTTGCATCTTCTCACTTCCTCTAATTATCTAAACGTTATATTATCACAGAGCTGAACTCTGCATTAAAACACACATCACCAAATAAAGAATCATGTTTTTTTTCTGTAGTTTTCCTGTAAATCTGATTTTTTTGACTTTATGAAGAGTTTGGATGTCGGAAATCGAAAGAAAATGACTTGTTTCTGAGTCTCAGTTATTCTCTCTCTCTGTGGAACATTTCTGTTTTCAAAAAACATTTACAATAATTCATATTAAGCACATTTCATTAAGTATCAGTTACAACAGAAAACAGAAACCCAAAAATAAATAAGAGAGAAAACACAGAAATAGCACTTTAGCACCACCTCGATTGGACGTTTGCATGAAATGTCACTGAGACCATAAACTTCTAAACGTCAACAGAAGTTTTTATTAACATTTTCATGTGACGATAAATGCTCATTAAACAGACAGTGTATCTGTTTTACCTTTTGGGATCATGTGATCACATTATTGATATTATTCTAATCTTTACTTTTCCTATTTGGTGATCTGCAAAATAAGTAACCTTTGATCACGCGACAACAGTGTAATAACGACCCTGTGTTTCTTTGTGATCAGGAACGTCAGCTGTTATCATGAGATGACTTTGTGGTCGTGCGAAAACAAAATGTAAGAATCATTTTTTGTGACCTACCAGTGTCTCTTCTTGGAAATGGAAATGGATCAGTGTTCAAAGTCTCTGTTCCTTCAGTCAGATGGACACACACTGTTCGGAGGCGACCTCTCGCTCTCGACACGCACACACACACAGATGCTAGCGCAGATAGTGGATATCAGTATGAGCGTTTAGCTCGTTCTTCTGAAGTGAAGCTCAACAAACTGCCCTCCTCCGTCTCTCTATCTGCCTCTGTGTCTGTATCCTTCTCTCTTTGCGTTATCTGTCTCCATTCTCCTCCTTCTCTGTCTGTCTGCCGTCCTTTCTGTCTCTCTCTCTTGTTATCTGTCCGGCTGCTCCCTCTCTCCCCCGCTGTTGACAGTAGATGAACCTGTCCTCCCCCACTGTTTCTTACCCTCGGCCGCCTCATCACCCAGACCCCTCCAGTCATGCTCTTTGCCCTCTGGGCATCATTTGTATCAGTGGCAGCTCTCCTTCCTCCTGCCTACTCCCCCCCNATTCATTCATGAGCCACTACCTCGCCCACCTTCTGTTGTTCTTGTACCCACCCATCTCACCTCCCAAACTAACTCTGACTAACTCAGAAAAGTGAGTAATATTATAATTAATGACTTTACAGAGCTTTGCATGTTGACAGGGACCCCCCCGAACAAACCTTGCACTTCCCCCAATGTTTGTCACTCATAATTCTTTGTTTTGGACCACCCCTTCTTCGTGACGTTCCAAACTAGTTTCAGTGGTAATATTGACGACTAGTCATGTCATAACTGCAAGACAGGAGAAGTGAATCCAGACTCCCTTCCTGTCTGGTCCCTCGGGGGTCTGAATTGTCAGAATCCCTCTCTGTCTTCAAAAATCACTTGAAGACATTTCCTCTTTCGAGAGTACTTACTCACCTAATATGCTCCTTCTTTCTCTCTCTGTCTCTTGATCCTCCTCTTTCTCTTTATAAAAAAGTCACTTATATGTCACTTTATGCACCTGCAGCCTTGTGGCACTCGTGTCAGGTGGACTGTGGAACGAGTGTTGGGGCACTTGTTCTCGAAGGCTTCTCCTGGATCTTCAGGGACTGCAGCTCATTTGTGCCTCGTTGCTTTGGACAAAAGCGTCAAATGCCAAACGAGTAAATGTAAATATCTTCTGTTCACCTGCCATTTGTAATTTTTGACCCCACCCTCCTCACGTGTACTTATACCCTATTTTGACATCAGTAAAGTAGATTAAACAGAAATTCAATGGCTGGATTACCAGCTGGGCAATGTGGGCAACTGCCCAAGACTCCAGACCCTGATGGGTCTCAGTTGGGGCACACAGTTCATTTTTGCCCCGGGGCCCCCGAGTGGGTTAATCAAGCCCTGACACTTCGTGGCAGTCACACGTAGGCTTGTTGCCGGGACAAGTCACTGGCAGTACACCTGCACACGGCTGCCAGGACAAAGATTTGGCTAACGTGGACTGCTTTGTATTTTTGCACAGAATGAGGACTGTGGATTTGAATCTCTCACAGTAAGGTAACGCTTTACAGCCAGTATGGAAAGGAGGCACGATTACAGCGAACAATAATTCTTTCAACATAAATATGAACCTGTCCTTATCCTATAGACATCTGTGTGTAAATGTCTATGGGCGCTTACACGGTCTTTCTGGACAATGCATCATTTCATACGGTACTCCCAGTCAGCTGTCACATCGTGGACATTTGGTTCTAAGACAAGACTGCTTTTGGTTTCCAGTGCTCTAAATCTGCCATCACATGATGTGGCTCACAGTGAGATCTAGGACCAAACTCTTCACCATGTTTCTCTCATGAGTATCAATAATTGGATTATCGGACAGCCCAAAAACAGCCTTAAAGATCCCCTCCAGACATGTATTAACGCATATATGCAAATAGTCTGCTTGAACAATAATGTGTGTCTCCTTCGAGTTCATTAAAAATTCCAGAATCTATGAATATGCAAATGTTGTTCATTTGTAAAGAGACAAGATGTCTCCTGCTTCAGTGTGTGTGCACTGGCAGCTTCAAGTTTCTACATCACACTTGTAGAAGTTGAATACTGAACCAGGATTGGCTGCTTCCAAACTATTTGTGGTGTCACAAATCATGCTGGTAGGCCCCGCCCCTTGAAATCAGATTTTCAGAGAGCACATAGAAACGTGCCAAACGCTGCACATACATCTCGCTGCACAGTGAAGCTCAAACATTCATCTGTGGGAACGAACGGGGGGGGGGCTTTAAGTTCCTGAAAAGATTTACAAATTTATAAAAAACTGAGGCCTGAATTCTTTCCGAATGCGTTTGTATAGTTCAACAGCTCTTCTTTTTTTGTTCATGTGAATGTATTCTGCAGACGTGTACGTTGAAATCACTTCCACACGCTCTTCAGTCCACAAAGTAGATCCCCCTCCCCACATTATATGATCCTGCCCCCCCCAGTGTCTCCCAGGCAGCTAATAGAAGGTGACAGCGAGGCTCTGATATCGATACCTGCTGCATGATGAGGATTAAAGATCCACCGACTCCCTGCCAGGAACACACTGCTGTGTGTGTGTGTGTGTGTGTGTGTGTGTGTGTGTGTGTGTGTGTGTGTGTGTGTTTTGAAGAGGTGTTTTCTCGTTAAGAGTTGCTCGTTAGGGGTTGAAGGCGAGCAAACAGGTGAGACGTTGCCACAGTAACGGCGTAAACAAACAGATCAGACTTTCATCTTCGTCTGCTCGGGAGGAGAAGAAAACACTCTGCTCTTTCATCTGCTGAAGGAGACAGAATCAAAACACAGAGGAGAGACAGACAGGAAGAGAAGAGAGAGAGCGAGCAGGAAGAGCGGTCAAGACAGGAGGATGGAGAAAGAGAAGGATTAAAGAAAACACTTTAATTTAATCTGCTAAAAAATGCAGGAAGAAACAAACTGACAGAGAACAATGGAGATAGAGAAAAAGAAGCTAGTAAGGAAAGACAGGTTCTTACAAAGTCTTGAAAGTTTGGAAAATTCTTAATTTTATTTTTTCTGGTGTTTGATCATCGACAGTCGCTCAAACCAAAGCAAAGCAATGAAACGATCCCGTCGTCATGTCTGTTTGTTGTCTGCTGGCGTTATTAGATAGTGATGATAAAGGCTTCAAGAGTCTGGAAATGTTTGGTTTAGGTACCTTGAAAGTGCTTGAAAAGTGCTTGCATTTTACTTTTACTTAAAAAGCTGTACGAACCCTGGAAAGAGAGACGACACGAGAGCAGAAAAGAGGGATGATCACAGATAAAGAAGTGAACAGAGAGGTTCAGACTTTCAGGGTCATTTATAAATATTTTAGTTTCAGTCAGCTCTCAATGTCAACTCTGATCAATCTGATATTTATTTTAATTATATTCATGTTTATTTTTTCCTACATTATGCAGCTCACAGGCCGACATTAGTCAACCTTAAAAGCTCTGCGTGAAGAAAATGTAACCTGAAGCACAGCTTTGCTTCTGTAACAGTTTGTGTGATGTCCAACAGTGTTTGCTATAATATCAGGAGTTTGACAGAGATACTAGTTTTCAACCAACAGCAGCATTTTAGGTGTGAAATAGATGCAAATAACAAGTGTTTTTTTAGCCACAGCAGTCGGCCTGCATCACTCACTCACCACATAT
Organism: Maccullochella peelii; assembly: GCA_002120245.1. Taxonomy (NCBI): domain Eukaryota; kingdom Metazoa; phylum Chordata; class Actinopteri; order Centrarchiformes; family Percichthyidae; genus Maccullochella; species Maccullochella peelii. Next base: position 55,722 of record LKNJ01002005.1, read on the forward strand.
GAATAAGCAGCAGCCAGCAGTGTCAATTCATTCACTGTATGACAGTGAGTGTAAGGTCTGTGTGCAGTGGACATCAGCGGGACAGACTTTCAGCAGACGGTGATGGATGAAGATGATTAGGGATAAAAAGGAAAAGAAAAGACACATTATGTTTGTTTTTGACTTTTCTCTTTTTGTTCTTATGAAATTCTACATACGTTTACCTCTTTTAAAATAGCTTCAAATAAAATAATCTAAGAGGGAAAAATGAATAGGTTTTTGGCCAAAAACACAAACTTGATTGATTATATATCTTAAACTTTCTGCGGTTTGTCTCTGCCACATCTCTCCATGTCCCATCCACGACGGCATACTGATTTTGTGCCAGAGTAGGTTAGGGTACATGAAGTCATCATGTCATCACTGTCCTGTTTTCAGCTTTGTGACAACACATTTCTTCAGATAATCCAATAGTGTTTTTATTTAGCCAAGCAACTAGCACAGCACGTGCTGTGTTCTTCTCACTGCTACCTAGCTAACATGAGGACGCACAAACCGTATGAGTTTCTACAGAGGAGGTCGGCGGAGATAAAAGACTATAATATCCAGATGTTTGACCGATTCAGAGCCGAACCTTTATTACGAACGCTGAAAACGGCCCTGGAGACACCAGTAAGGAGAGAGAGACACACTGAGACAGAAAAGACAGAGACAAAACAAGGGATGGAGACAGGGTGAACGATGGAGATGGAGAAGATAGTAGTAAAGGAAGAGAGAGAAAAGAAAGAGAGCGGGAATGACTGAAGACTGATCTGCCTACAGAAAGGAAAGATTGAGAGAGTGATCAGGAGGATAAAAACAAGAGAGAGATGGAGAGACCGGAGAGGAGGGAGAGACAGAGAGACAAAAAGATTGAGAGACCAGCAAGGAAAGAGAGATGCAGAAAGAAAGGAAGAAAAAGACGGATACACAGAGAAATGCAGACAGACAGAAGGAGATTGGATTTTATTGATAGCAGTGTTTTAACTCGCTGCGGCGCGTTCGCTCTGCTGCATTAGTGAGAACAGTAAATGCTTTCACTCACTAGCACTTCATATATCCTCCATTTGTTTACTGCTGCTGAATATTTTAAGAGTAAAGCTTTCATCCCTAAAAAGGACTCCAGCTAATAACTTACAATAATCAATAAGACCTGATGATGTCAGCAGTAATCCATGAAGGCCGCTGAGCTTTTTGTCACAGAGGTGGATTTTCTTTCAGACAAACAACTTTAATCAAACAACTAAATGGATATTTTTAAACATTTTTCTGTTAACCCTTCAAACCCTGAGAGTTAGCATACGTCTTAGCTGGACGTATATTGTTATTTACTGAAGGAAAAACCTGCACATTGCTCCTTTTCTTACCGCCTCTGTCTCGCCACAAGGTCACAGTGCTGTGTGACCTCTGACCTTATCATGAGTCACTCTGGAGGAATCCAACAAGTGAAAACATAAATTTCTCACTTTGGAGTCGAGCTCTCAATTTGTCAGAGTACTAAATTGATATTTTAATGCATCCAGGTTGCCAGGTTTTTGCCATAAACTCACAAACACGGCGGTAAAGTGAGTGGGAGAGGCACGTCTTACTTTATTGTCTGCTTCCATTTCCAGTGAATTGCTCTAAAAGCCCTTAACGAACCCCGCTCACTTTCAGACCCCATTGATATGTAATGTTAAAAACTGCAGGAGCAGGAGACAGATGGATTCTGGGGCGTCAAGTTTCATTCCATAATGTTGTGTGACCCATTTGAAGAAGTCTTATAAAATGATTCTTAGCACATTATCAAAGCAAAGTCTGATAAGAAGAGACGTCACTTTATTCATTTATTCAGCTTCAGGTTATGAATCCGTCCCAAGATAGATGCAGTGTGTGTTAGTGTAAGAAATATGATGCTTACTAACAGAAAGAAGACTCTTGAACTTCAGATCAGCCAAATAATCATCACGTTTAGACGAGATTGTCTGCAAACAGGAAGTGCTGGTAGCTGATGCAACCTGACTTTTCATCATGCATATTCACCAAAATGTAAAGAAATACAGGTAAATACAAGCTCAAGGTGTAGCCCCCCCCCACTCACTGACTCCACGGCAACATTATAATCAGTGTTTGTGTCAGGCAAAGCATGATGGGAACTGTAGTGCTAAAACAACAGGAAAAATACCTTTTTCATCTTGTGCTACCAATACATGTTTTATCAGGAGTAAAACTCTATTCATGTACAGGTATTAGTGGTGTGTTTTATAAAAACTGTTGATATGCAGGCAAAAAGCACAAAAAATTCAGAAAGCTTCTAGAACAACACATGCATGTCTTAGTAGCCCCATACACCCTCAAAACAAAAGAATATAACAGGTTAAAATATTACTAATAATTTGAAAATTAAAACAGCAAACCACAACAGCTAATCACATATGTGCTGTGTCAACAGATCCTTGACGTTTCAACCCTTTGACTTCATTCTGTGCACTTCATTGGTGTTTTACTGACACCCAAAACTGAGTTTCACTCCAAAACAAGACTTCAAATCTTAGGAGAGAGGTTGGTATACAATGTTTACTGTATCTCCAGTCTGTGTGAAGGACCTCTTGAGGTTCCTGGACCCCGGTTGGGGAATCCGTAGCCTTGAGGTTAGAGGACAAGGTTGTGAGTGAAAGATTTATACTTCCAAACCCTAAAGGAAGTGATCTCTGAACGCCCCTCCTGCTCAATGACATTTTGCCAAGGTGCTCTTGAACAATCCTCCGAGGCAGAATGTGGTTGTACTAAAAATTCAGCTGGACAGATAAAAGAAATTAAACTGGAACAAAGCACATGAAGAAGTAACCGGGAGATAGTAAGTAAAGGAACGAGAGCCGAGAAGAGGGTACAGTGGACGAGAGAGGGAGTGAAACGGTGCAGGAAGGAAGACAGAAATGTCAGACGAGGAGAGAGAAGGAGAGAAAAGAGGGAGAGATGGGAAAGTGTATGCAAACGACAAAGTTTGGCTAGCTGTAGGCGGTATTAGCAGCAGCAGAGGGAATATGTGTGTGGGAACAAATTGTCGACAGGAATTCATTAGGCTCGTTGCGCGATAACGAGTGCTTGTGGTTTTAATTGACTTAATCAACAAATAGAATTAATCAGAGATTTCTAATTAATGGTAATTGATTGAAATATCCACTGGGTCACCGTGCAAGCAACCAAAATTCTCCTTATCCTTCTCTCTCTGCCTGTCTGTCTTCATTCTGTCTCTCCTCACTTTACAGTTTGTCCTTCTCGTCCTTTCTCTCGGTTGTTTTTCTTTCTATGTCTTACTGTTTGCTAATGTCTGTCTCTCTCATGTCTTTCCTTTTCTTTATTTTATGTTCTCTTTCTTTCTTTCTTGTCTTCGTCTTGGTCACTCTCTCTTTCACTGTCTCCGTCTCCCTCCATTGCTGTCCATCTCCTTTTCTTTTCCTCATGCTCCTGTCTTCCTTTCTTTTTCCTTTTTGCCTCACGTTTAACTTTGAGTTTGATTTCAGTATCAACACATTTCAAATGTTGCCCAGTCCTAGTCTTGTGTCTCTCTCTCTGTCTCTCTCTCACTCTCATTTCAAAGTGCTTTACTCTTTAAAAACACTGACATAGCAACCACACTAACAACCTCCACTCTCCTCTATCCTCTCCTCCCTCCCTCCTCTCCCTCCATCCCTCTGTTCACGGCAGGTCTCGGTAATTAGATTGTGGAGATGAGGAGGTGGAGGAGAGTTAAGAGGATTTTGTTTTTAGGAGAGGGAGATTTAAGAATGAGAGAGAAAGAGGGGGTATGGCGTGGGAGAGAGAAAGAGAGATCAAGCTTGAGAGTGAGAAGGAGAAAAAGAGAGGGGGGAGTGTAGGGGAATTAGAGAACGAGGAGAGCAGATCTTCTTTTTGTTTATCCCGCGTCGGTCATCCTTCCTGAAAGAGGATGCTGAGTGACAGACAGAGAAGTACATGAAGAGAGAGAGACAAATCAGTCGAAGAGATAAAGACATCACTTGTTCTTTTTGTGTCTCTCCTGTTGGTCGACCTTGAATACGACCATGTAGAGAGACAGGAGCAGTACTACACTCTGAGCGAAATTAGGGTTCTTGTTAAGGCCCTTTTATAGAGCTGTAGTAATGACTCAAAGAACCCTCGATTTGTTCAACAATTCATCCATCCATCCATTTTCAGCTGCTCAAGACGGTGGCCATCAGGCTAAGAAAGGTAGCCCTTCTTTCTAGCCACATTCTCCAGCTCCTCTTGGGAATCCCGGGGCATTCCCAGATGGGAAACGCATCAGGAGAAACAATATGAAGGAGCAGTGGTTCTACTCAGAGCACCTTCTGGATGTCTGAGTTCCTCTCTTTGTCTTTGGTCCCTACCCAAGGTTATGTGTGAGGTTTGTAACGTAGATTGATTAAATCCTTCAGGTTTAGCTCCCTGGTACAACACTGGCATTAGTGTTGACGTAGTACCAATGCTCCTGTCTTATCGTGGTTCATCTTCAACTCTCACTCATGAACAAGATACTTGGGGTGCTTTAACACCTAACCTGTTTGGTTCTGTATAAACAAACCCTGTTGTTTATGATGGCGGGTAAAGATGTCAATCAAACTCTGGTGTGCACTAAACACCAGAACTGGCAGCGATCTGTATAAGCGATGTATATATGTATGCAGGTTCAGTTGCAATCTCAATCTCTTTACGCCACCGGAGAACAGAAATATACACATAAGAAGCAGTAAAGTGGCGCATGTCTTGCTGTCAATCACCCAAATTTTGGATCAGTGTAGCCTGTTGATGCAGGATGACATCACCAAAACTGACCAATCAGTGAGTTACCTGTCAGTCAAATGATTTTATGTTTACAGCTCTTCTTGTTATTAAAAGTCTGTGTGAACACAAACCGGACCAGAGCTAAAAGGCAAAAATGCGTCATTTGTTCTTGATCTGGACCAAATGAACCGAAGTACAGGTGTGAGAGCTCATCCCCAACCTGGACCGACCAATCCACTGCTTTCTGAAAGAGTACCATACTGTTGAAATTTGAGCTGCTGGCTCTCATCCCAGCAGCTTCACACTCAGCTGCAAACTGTCGAAGAAGCAAGCAGAACATCATCACATCATCTGCAAAACGCAGATATGCAGTCCTGAGGCCACCACACTGGACCCGCTTGCCCCTCGGCTGAAATAATGTCACAATAATGTCACTTGAAGATTGACAGGGCAGAAAATGGTTCCGTAATGTGTCCTAACACATTCAGGTGTTCCCCAGAACAGAAGCTTTTTCTGCACAGTGAGTTCTTCACTCTGATTTCAGCAGTTTCCCCTTTTGATGTTTTTAATTTCCTGTCTCTCTTGCTTGTTGTCTTTGTATTTTTCTTTCTTTCTGTTGGCCTCTGTCTTTATCTTTTCTATCCCCCTTTATCTCACAGTTTCTTTGTAACTCACTTTAATCTTCTCTCTCTCTTCTGTCTCTCTTCTCCTCTTCCTCTCCGCCGACCTATCTCACACTTGTTCTCTGCTTTTCTGTCCATCTCATCCCTCCCTCTACATCCTCCGTCTCCACTCCACGGCTTTCCATGTATTTTGGAAGAAAAGCTTTTTAGCAAATATTTGTCCGACTGTGTCTGTAGAGCCCTCTGAGTCAATATGGGCCCAGCCAGGCTCGACCCGCCAGAGAGAGAGAGAGAGAGAGAGAGAGAGAGAGAGAGAGAGAGATCAGTGCATAAAAACCAGCAGTGCAGAAACAATAGAGACTTAGGATTCTCTCCTTCTCCTTTCTGTCTAAAAATAAACTCTCAGAGAAAAGACTTGTGCTGTCTGAAGCTGGACAAACTTAGCCTGACATCAGCAGACCAACTCGCAAATGTGAATTAGCCTGGAACCTCTCAGTTCATTTTCAATTTCCAGGGGGCGTTAAAATGCATCTGGACGCAATTGGACCAATCAGAGCAACGATACATGTGACGTAGCGCTGAGCGAATCCTGTCGGAAGTTTGACAAACACATCTTTGTTATCAACAACAGCTTTAAGTGCAGCTGTTTGTTCTTCTTTCAGAGAAAATATACCGTCCCGCTAATTTAACACTGACACGATTCAGAACGTTCCACATCAGCGGCAGCCATCTTGGTTGTTTACGAAAATGCCTCAACGGCTTTTAAAGATGGATGAAATGTTTTTCGTGGCGGTAAATGAAAACTAAAATACAAACTGTATATTCTCAAATTGTGGCCCTGTCACTTTGATCCAGACTGTGGTCAGAAGTGCCCTCAAGTCCATTTCAAGTGGAGTTTTGTGCACATTCAGCGTTTCTTAGCGTTTCTTAACTTATTGTGTGTTTCTTTGAGGCCTAGCAAATGTTCTGAATGCATCATGAAACATTTGCAAAGCTGGACATTTGGATATTTCAGAACTCGAATTGTATACAATAGTGGAATAGTATGAAACTGGCCAGTGTGCGTGTGCATGAGACACAAACAAAATGGGACTTCCTCATAAAAACATTTCTCCATACTGCTGCTAGTGGTCAAAAACTCCATGTAGTACCTTTAAACGAGCTTAATGAACGACTGAATAGCTGCGTCGCTCACTTCATTCTTTCAGCCTGGTAGCGTGTTCATGTTAGCCGAGGGGGTGGGGTTTTTTGTTTTTCTCCTTCCCGATGACCATGATCATTTTCAGCTGACACGGAAGTTGTGGTAGCGGTTGTTAGAAGTTAATTATTTTGCGCCAGTTGAAGAAATATGTTGATGTAGTAGATGTACTTTATACAAGTCAGCTTTATCTTACAGCAGTGAAAGCGGCACAGCAGCAGCTTCAGTCCTCCGTCAGTGTACACATGGAAGGCATGGGTGTCGTGTGAGCCATCACGCGGCCTGTGTAGACAACTGTATTGATTAAATATTGAGGTGAATCAGTTGCGTCTGACAGCCTGATAAGCTGCTATCATTTGTTGCCATGTTTGCTGACTGTGATGTCAAAGCTATCCAAGTGGATGACATCAATCCGACGGGCTGATGCGAAGAGCCTTTTTAGGTCGGCAGGTCGTATTTATCGTTAAAATATCTCGCAGTCGGTGAGTTAGACTTTGTGTTGCTGAAGCAGACTTTGTAGAGCAGATTTTAGAGTTATGACCGTCGTCCTCTGACTCTAACATGCTGAATTATTGTTCCAGCTTCAATCTAGTTTAATTCATCTTCCTGTGCTCGCTCCACGCTGTCTGCTGCAGTTATTTTGGCGCAGAGCGAGTATCACTCAGTCGTTTTGTTGTTGTTTAGAGCCTCCTCCTTCAACATAATACACACCTCCTGTTTGGAATAAATTTATCTGCAACCTCACAAACACACACCAGGCTTGTCCTCTTGATCCTGTCTGCTGTATTCTGCATCCCCATCTCCTGTTTAGACAACCAGGCGAGCCACAAATATGCTAAACTGAAGAAAGCGAGAAAGAGGAGATGAAAGACAAGAAGAAGAAGACTTGAGTGTGCGTGTGTGTGTGTGTGTGTGTGTGAGAAAGCTGCAGAGTGTGTGTGTGTGTGTGTGTGCATGCAAGAAAGAGAGTAAGAGAATTCCATTTCATTGTAATAGTGTTTAATATTTATTGGAAAAATGTAAAGAAAATGTAAAGGAAGTGCTTTTCAGCGAGCGGGCAGGATTAGCATAAATAGTTTGGGGTTTGGACGTGTTTGGTTCCTGCCACAGAGGAGTAAGGCTGTCCCCTCTACTCTCTGTGACACACACACTCACAAATACATGCATATGTTTGCACACACACACACACATCTACACACACTTGTGCACACACCTGCATGAGTAAACATTCAAACATGCAAACACACACACACTCACTGACCTTTGCGTGTGGAAGCTCATCAGCATATAGTGATTTATAATAGGCACTGCCAATCCGTGTGTTTCTTTTTCCCTCTTTTCTGCATTTATTAGACAGGAGCGGGGGGGCGGGGGAGCAGGGGGGGTATTGGCTGCTGTCATTTATTTTATGCACTGTTACTGCTGATCAAGGATCTGTGTGCTGAATTTGACTTTATGCTAATGAATTGTTATGAATGACCTGAATTTAACGGCACTGAACTGTGGAGAAGTGAAAAAATAAATAAACACAAGTTTAGCTCTTGTTTGTTCTTGTTTAAAGGACGATTCTGGTTTATTACGACTTGGGTCTCATTTTTTAAAGTTTTGTCAGTCATTTCTCTCAGTAATAATAACATGTACTCACCAAATGAACTGCTGAGATCTGTGAACACGACGCCACTACAACAAAGTGTGATGGTTCAGACGAGAGCAGTCACATGATCAGACAGGTGGGAAACAAGATTATCTCATCACTTTATTTGGAGTGAGTGCGCCTGAAATGTTGGTAATAATCCCTCATGGGACAACAATGGAAATGAGTCCAGGACTTTGTTTTATGCCGTCCCAAACAAACCAAACCAAAGCTAACTTCCAAAGAAGGAGTTGTTCTGATGTAAAAGACAAGACTGTTGAACACAATATGACATGTTTTATGACGACTGATATAGGAAGCAGTACATAGGAAGCACAGGAAGCCCGCCAGTGTACGTGGGTGAAAACAGATGTAGCAGGTGCTCACCAACGTAGTGCTTTTAATAGGTCAAAGATGCAACTGCGGTAAGTACGGACGGTCAAAACTTCCCAACCGGACGGTTTGGGTAATACTTTATCTCTTCCAAATAAGTTTCTAACCCGTCTGTCTGACTGCTCGTCTTTCTTTTTATTGATGCCACCGTGTTCCCAGATCTCAGCTATTAACTTAGTGAGTACAATATCATCATGACTGATAGGAATGATGGACAAAACTGTGAAAATAAAACCCCAAGTTGTGATAAAGCACTGATGCAGTTTGAGTTTCTGTAGGAGCTTTTCATCACTGCTTCTTCCATTTCTGTTTACTACAAACAAGCTAGAAATGTAAAACACATGACTCTGTGCTGCCAGACAGCAGCAGGAACAGCACCTGGAAGATGTTTCAGGAACTTAAAATCAGCAGGATCATCTGTGTGTTTGTATCGGAGTTATAATCATTTGAATATTTACTGCATTTTGCTGACCCTTCTTCCTTCTTCTCATTGTTCTCTTTCATGTCACCCACCAGTCTCTGTGTTCGGAGGTGCGAGCCCGACGCCGAGGAGTCTCCTCTGTTCTGAAGCTCTGCCAGAAGCTGCTGCAGCAGAGCCAGGTAGGCATCACACCACAGCTGACCCGGAAAATCAAAGACGACTTTCAACACGACTTTCATCACCAAAGACTTGTGACTTCACTTGGACTTTAGCTTTATGACTCAAAAGACTTGACCCTCTATTGTAATCCAAAGAATAAGAAGTTACACTGGCACCAGCACAAGACAGAGCAGTCTTCTAATTTTTCATTATTTCATTTTTTTACTCAATATTCAAGAAAAATACCAAACATTTGCCAGTTACAGTTATCAAAAATATCAATATCAAAAGTTCCTTCATGAAACCGTGAAGAATACGTGACAACCCCTCGTGGATTAGCTTAACCTTGAGAGAGGAATTATGTTGTTGTACGTTCTTAAAAGTATTATGAATTTGATCATATAATTAGCATGCTAATAGCCTTTATAATTCTGACTAAACTGTTTCTACAATCCCCACCTCTGGGACAGTCGGGCCCCATGGCGGAGGTGGGCCCAGAGGCGGAGCAGCACCGGGAGGCCCTGCAGCTGCTGTCAATCAACCTGGAGAGGAGGTGGGAGGCGATCGTGATGCAGGTGCTGCAGTGGCAGAACAGACTGAAGAGAGAGCTGGGAGAGCAGCAGGTTAGAGCGCGCTGACATTTACACTTTACATCCTTCACTCTGCACTGCAGGCAGTCAGCTGACGCACTGTTACACTCAGTGAGCATGTCAGAGTTTGATTTGATGCTACGATGCAGCGTGAAAGACAGATGGTGCTGTGATTGAAGCTGCAAGGTTTTAGTTATGGAACGATCTGTACAACCCGACACACTGTCATAATGTTCTGTGAAATAAGCATCAACCCCGGAACAAAGCACAAACTTTGATACGAGCATAAACTGGTCTTCCCTTTTTTTATTTGTTCCCAGATAAACCTGAGGGATCTTATTAAAGGTTTGTGTTAAAAATGTCTCTGAGGCCTGTTTATACAGTGAAATGCAAGATGCACTGAAGAGGCGTGAACAGGGGGAGTGGGGGGTGCTGAGTTACTGCCATGAAAAAGTAGGTGGTAGTACTTGATTGGATACCTAGATCCCTTCAATCAATTGTTGCCTTTTGTGTTCGTTTGGAGTTCGTTTGGAACCGGACCGAGACCACCTCCTCTTGTTTCAGTCTGCTGAGTGCGATTACTGTGTTCACACCTGCCCAAACGAACCACACTAACCGGGCAAACGCTCCAGGGTTCGTTTTAACCGAACAGGTTAGCTGTGAAAACATCCTTATTCTTCCTCTACATGCTCCCTTTAGGTCTTATGATCCAGTGGTTTACTGTATCTCTTATCATTGCTATGCCGATGACATCCATTTTTATGTATTTATGAAACCCTGCTACTAAACCACAACAAAACTGAATTCTTCTCTTTGCCTCCAGAAGTTTTACATTGGAACATGGTCACTAACTCAAAAGTCGGTTTCCAGAAAGCTTTGACTCCCAGATAAACTTTGAGAAATACTTTAAGTCAGTTAATACAAACGTTGTTAAACTGCACCCCGTGTTATCTCTCTAACAGCTTTAACAAATCATACAGTGTGTTTTCTTCTTACTATACTAAGTGTTCATGAAGTCTAAACATATAGTTTGTCCTGTGGCCTTTGGGTGATTTAAAAAAAAAGGGCTCACACCTGGGGATTGTGAATGTGCTCAGTAAATTGCCTTTTAATCTGCCCATTTCATTTTTCATAATCCAAAGTGGCAATATTATCCTGACTGTGGTGCTAAAGGTCAGGGGTCACCAAAAGCATTAGGAATCTTCCTGTGGGGACCATGAATATCCACAACACACGTCATGGTGGCTGGTAGTTGTTTTGATGTCTTGACATGTACAGATCAAGATATCTCATCCGTCACAGCAAAACTACTTGTGTCTATTCTGACTTTAAAAAGCCTACAGAGGCTCGAGCAACAACGCCACTCTAAATCAGTGAAACAGTCCACAAGCAGCCAGTTGATAAAAACTACTCTGTTAGATCTCCAGTGCGATCAGTGTCACAGAAACAATGATTTCTCTGCCAGCTCCTCCACAAACAAAAGAAACCTGGCAAATTAGATTTTAACACTCTGACAGTTTGCATATCAGAAAGCCACGCGTGTCTGCCTCCATGACGGCGCGTCGCCAAAAGGTTTGTCTTATTAGAAATCTTCAGCCGACGAAACAATTCGGGTTCCACGTCTCGGGTACGAGCCACTCGCCGACCACAGTGACGCTTTAACGCCGCAGGACGACAGCTCAGCGCATGTTGTGACATGACGGAGACGTCCAGAGCCGAGCTGCTCGGGCCGGACGAGGCTCAGAGAGAGTAAAGAGAGAGAGCTGAGTGCTTTATTCAGCTGATGTAACGTGCAGGCGAGAGCTGCAGCAGAATGGAGCTGTTATGGATTTCTAATAGTGATGAATATGGTTCTGTAGAGACAGAAGGAGGAGTGCATTTGAATATATGGTGAACAGTCACACTTTTATAAGCATAAAGACCTGTTTTGTCTTCAGCAGACACACACGTACAGCACACATATATTGTGTTGCATAAATGCTTCTTGCACGTATAAACACACACAGTGTCGTGTGCCTGTGAGAGCACATGCACACCCTCTGGGACAGTCTATTGATCCCAGCAATTAATTGACGGATAGCGAAGTGTTAAGAGCTCAGGAAGAGGAGAGGGAGAAGGAGGGTGGGAGGGAGAGAAGGAAAGGGAGACAGGGAGGAAAGAGAGAGGTAAATACTTTTTCTTAAATACAAAGCTGAAGCTGGTGTTAAGGCCGAGGTTTTCGACCCTTTTCAACCCAGGACGCTTATTTTAGGTCTGACATGTTTTGCTACCTATATACATACTTTTTTACTGACAGACGGGGATTTTAGTGAAGAGTTATGACAGAACATTTTAGTCTCGTGGACACCTGTGATTGGTGAGCGGCAGCAGGACAGAATGTTTTGTCTACAGTTTTTGGACAAATTTGTGGTATTTTTACTCAGCTTTTTTATGTCAACTCTGTAAATTGAAAATGCACATGAAAACAGTTTGATGGAAACATACCAGAATGTTTAAATGATAATATGAATCACAGCTTCTCCAAACTACCAGGAAGGGATTTGACACAACATGGCTTGTTTCTTTGATTTAACTGATTTCTTTGTGGAATTTTTGACGGTGAGTTTAACAGTTTTTGTAGAACAACCATTTCCAGGTTGAAAATCAAAAGCAAAGATCTGTTGTTGTTGTTGTTTCGTAGTTTTATTGGGTTGCAGGCATAAATAAAGTTGCACTGAACTGAATGAAATTGAATCAAAAACCATCAAAGGGCTTTTGATGGTTGGATGAGTGGTGGCTCATTTCTGAATGTTGAACATTAGTGAGAATCAGCCTAATTCTACTGCACATGTGCTGTCTGAGGTGGGACTCTCTCTTCCTCCCCCTCTCGTACACACACACACACACACACACACACACACACACAAATACACACACACTCACACACACATTGTAGAGGAGGGGAAGACAAATAACAGAGGCCAGAAACTTTGACCTCGCTGCCTGGCTGAGAGTAATTTCACTGCTACCAGGATGGGAGAGGAATAAAGAGAGAGAGAGAGGACCAGAGCGGCATATATCTGGGTGGTTTAGCTTATAAATGAACACTTCTGCTCAGTGATAAAACGATAGTCCTCTCCTGGTCTCTCTTTGTGCGTGTGTGTTTGAGAGAGTGTTTGTGTAAGTGAGTCTGCTAGCTTGCGTACAGATGGCTGCTGGTGTGCATTTTTCAGACTTTAACTGCCTGATGTGCACATGTAAATGTATGAAAGCAACGTGTGCGTGTGTTACTGTGTGTGTGTGTGATCTGTTGGGTTACTTGTGTCTGCAGCTGAGTTTTACAGGCTCACAATAATCTGATTATGGCAAAAGCATCAGTTTGACTCAGATGTTTACATGGGACACTTCACAAATTGTTAGAATCATATTCAGGGAGATTTTCTGTCAGAGCAGGATCTGGAACCTCTGCAGGTTAAAACCCACAGCAGTATTTCTAGAACTGAAACGATTCGTCGAATAATCGATCAGCTGATAATATGGATATCTGATTAATCCTTTGAGTCATTTAATAAAGGAAACCCTGATATATATATATATATATATATATATTCTATATCTTCTATTTGACTACATCATAGAACTCTAGGAACTTGTGATTGACTTGACTTCTTGACACAGTTTTGGATTAAATGAAAAATAATAATCAACAGATTTATTGATAATCATTATGCAAAGTGAAATAAACTGAAATACTCCACATTCACTGCAAAAAAATCTCCATCTTATTTAGTAGTGAAAGTGAAACCAGAGGAAACGTTTGCCAAAAGCATTAAAGGAATAGTTTGACATTTTGAGAAATATGCTTATTTGCTTGATTGCAGAGAGTAAAATCAATACACTCGGTTAGCTTAGCTTAGCATAAAGACTGGGAATAGGGGGAAACAGCTAGCCTAACAGCTAACCATTTATATTTAACGCAGAGACATGAGTGATGTCAATCTTCTCATCTAACTTTCCTTTAAGATTCATCCTTGACAGTCATCAACAGATTTGTTTGGGGAGAAGTTGTTTCGTCTTCTTGATGCAAAGTGTTCATTGGATTGACAGACGAATCGATCAATATCAAACCAGACTAACACACGAGGTCGTGCCTGATTGCAACAGTCTCTCCATGGAGCTCCTTCAGACAGTCCATGATTTTTCATGCAGCATGTTTTTCTTCTTACATGTGATTTTGTATCAGAGGCATTGTTACAAAGCAGATGAAGGATCCAGTTTTATCTTTTATTTGATGTAAATGAGTCTAAATTAAAGCTGCAGGGTGTTGTGAGGATGAGGCTTCACTACCTGTTAGTCAAATGTAATATATGGAAATTATATTTTAGAACACTTTCCTCGCCATTATGAAATATATTTTAGAGCGGAGTTATGAGCAACATATGGAGGTTTTCATTCACAGTTTGCAATTACATTCAAAGCATTTCTGTCTGCTCCTCCACTCTGCATGGAGAGGTGATTTATCTGTGCGGTTCTATTCATTTTGAATCAGACCGGTGACGCCGGGCTCCCTCAGCACTTTGACAACCGGTACAGCGGAGAGCCAGCAGAGGCTCGGGCAGCAGCAGCAGCTCCTGGAGGAGCACAGGCACATGAATAATCACCCAGACGCTGCTAGATAGCTCCGCTCTCCTTGGGCCTTCCAGCAGATGCTATGCTAACAAATGGGAGCAGTCAAACCAGAGCTAATGGGAAAAAGTTTCCCCGTTTTCACAACCAAAAAACACAAACACGGTCACTGGCTGCGATTAAGGCAGTAAACACAGTGAGGTGGAGCTGCTGTAAACACCAGACTCTGATAATGTTCATGTGTTCGCTCCTCTACCTCCGTCCTCCGGCTCCAAGAATACATAAATCACCAGTATGTTGTTTGTTCTGGCCATCACCCCATCACCCCCTTTTTAAAGCAGATCTTCACCTGCAGCCAGTTCACCAACTATATGGATGTTAGCTGTAGCTAGCTAGCAATAGACAACTCTGGTTGATCTCAGAAATCACCAGGAACTCCAGTTCTTTTTGTCTTTTTGCTCCAGCCTCTCTTCTTTTTACTCTCATTTCTGTGTGTTTATGAAGTTGATTCATAAAGTATGAATTGTTTTGCTTTTAACTCACCTTCCATTGACTTTGTGTGCAATTGTGCACATGTCTAAAATTGTTTGTCTAAAGGTGCATTTAGACTGAATGCTAACAAACATTTTCTCACTTTATTTGAATGATTTTACGACTGAAGTATGTTTTGCTCTATGTCTTAATTCACCACAAATGTGCCAACGGTTAGATTTTAGCTGTAGCTAGCTAAAAACACACACCAACTGACAATGTGTGTGTTTGTGCTGCAGTTCACAGGTGGACTGATTTCAGGACAACTCACCAGAAACTCCAGTTCCTTCTGTTATTTCCCTCTCGCCTCTGTAGGTTTATAAAGTGAAGTAATGCAGTCTTTGTACTCAAACTTACTCAAACCTGCATCCATTTTCTATCTATCCATTCACGTCTTTGCATTGACCTTGCCCTGCCGTCTCTTTATTTGCTCCAGGTTCAGTTTGAACAAACTTTAACAGCTTCGTTCTTGGTGGAGGAGGATTTGGTTGAACCTGAACATTTTAAGAGAAATATGGGAGATTCTGTCCTTTTGAATTTGGTCCTCTACATTCAACTTTTTACATTTCAAATCTTTGTAGACACAAATCTCCATGTCACTGTGTAAATGATTTGAGTACCATATATATATATTACTAGTATCTCAACATCAGATGTCAGTACAGGGATATAAGAAAAATCAGATGTATCTACAATATTACTAAATCCTGCACAAACTCTGTGCCTCCTGTCCGCTTCAGGAACATCTGGACCAACAGTTTACAGAGGAATACCGTGGCATGTTGCTGCAGTCTGGGTGGGAAATTATCACCAATGTTGACTGGTACATTTGTCTGCTCTGCCAGCTTACCAGCTCTGCCTCTTTGGCAGGTAACCAACAACACTTTAGTTATTTTCTGCTTTAAAAAAATGTTTTTGAAGTCGCTGTGGCCACCAGACACCCGAAGTCACCTCCCTCCTCTGTCTGGGGTCATAAAAATATCCGCAATTCAGCTATAAACTGTTACGAAATTATAGAAATGAGATAAATTACAGATATAAATTATATACAAGGTTTTTGTGGGTCATCAAATACTCGATTTGATTGGATTAGGCTGATTGATAGCCTCTCCCCACAGCGCTGAATGTGTTTTTGAATGCGTCTGCAGTGGCAAAACCCAGTTCAGTCATTTCCCCCATCTTCCTTATCAGCACAAGGGGAATAAACACAAATCTAATAGAAATTCATTACACAAGCCCATATCCACACACACACTCACACACACACACACACAGATCCAACTAGTTTATTAGATTAATAGGCTATGAATGGCTAATACGAATTACCCCCCTCTCTTGTTAACGAGACGCGGAGCAATTTGTATAATTATGTCTGTGGAAGGGAAGAATTCCTGTGTCTAAGCATATTTTTAGACAGCCGAGCTTTCTGAAGGCTTTTGATTACGTATTTACTTTGGGGTTTTCAGCTTCGTGCTCTTTCTCTCAGAAGTCGTTTTTGAATAATTCATCGCTTTGTTCCAGAGCGGAATAATTTGTGTTGAGATTTATGAGCAATTGCTCTCGGGGTGGGCTGATTTTACTCTTTTTTAAATGATCACAGAACATGTTTTGTCAGAGTCGGGTGTCAGTGTGTCTCTTTCAAACCGAGGCCTGAGCCGAGACAGCGCTCTCAGAAAGGACACGTCTTTTTAAAGAGTTTGGTGCCAAAACAAGATGCACAATATCTGAAAAAACATAACCTATACTCGCACGGTGTTTGAGAGCACAAAATAAAACATTTCGTGCACTTTAAATGATAATAGAGAACTACCCTTCTTTAACAACAACACACTTATTAAACTTCCGTCTGAACAGATCATTTGGCCTCACATTAGGCTTTCTGAAAAGAGGAAATATAAGTCATTAAGCCCTGTTTCAGAAATTTCCTAGAAATTAATGTCAGTAATAAGATATAATTAGACAGATTGCTCCACCAGTATCAGGAAAATGACACTCGCTTCGAGGAATTTTTTGAAACGTATTGATTTAGGACTCAATAATTGCAGAAATGACTTGTTAAGATGGGGTTTTCAGCAGCGTAATAAGTGTTAACACCCACACACAGCATTTAATTTCAAAGAATAACGTTTTTTTATTTTATTTATTCAATTCTGTACACCAGCAAGGATATCCAGTGTCGTACCTGAGGACCTTAAATATCAGAATCAAGATTAGAACTGTTTGTGCAGAGTACACTTGATATTTGTCTTTTTAATATTATTCTTTTTGGCATTTAAAAAAAACAAGACAATAAACCGAGCAAGAGGTTTGACATGCAGCAGAATTAAAACATCAGACGTTGTGGGTTCATGTTTTAATTTGCTTTTGTCTGCAGGTTCCTGGAAACTTTCTGGAACCAGGTCTAGTCGACCTCCACCAGATCAGCCCAGTCCCAGCTGTTCCAGTAGCACCGCCGCCAGATGACTTCTGGGAATGGGATGAAACGGATATGACAATCACAGAACCAGAGCCACAAGAAGAACCAGAACCCGACCTTACGCACAACCTCCCCACAGAACCAAATCTACCTTCGGACATCATTCTGTCCAATGGGAATCAACCAGACAGGATTCAAACCAATGACCCAGCCAGTCAGTGTCCTGAGATGATGTCCAATATGAGGCGTGGATCCTCATCAGAGGTTCAGCCCAATGTGATCTCCCAAACTCTTCCGCCTTACAATAATAACATTTACCAGGTGTACAGCCTCCATAATGTCGAATTATACAGACAGCCTCAGTTTCCTCATACTTCCTTTTCACTGCACAAAAACAAGTCAGGAAAATGTAAACAGCACCTTCTGCTGAAGAGCCTGAGTAAGGACTCCTCGTTCTCCTCCATGGAATCCCTCCCGGACCTCCTGGGAGGTTTGATGTCAAACAGCCGAGGAGGAGATAGAGTCACTGGATTCCGGGATGGGGAGAGTGAGAGGGAGGGTGGCAGAGAAAGTGGCCAGTCGGCGAGCAGTCGACGGTCAGAGAGTGAGAGCGGGATCGTTAGTGATACAGGAGATATAACCTCTGGAATCCAGGGAGAGGAAGAGGATCCAGGGGAAGACGAGGAGGAGGAGGAGGAGAAAAAGGAGCAGAGGAAGGATGAAACTGTAGATGGGAGTCATTTGGCTCTGCACAAAGACAATGTCACCAGGTACAACCAAAGAACGAAGACAGAGGAGAATATGAAGGAGAAAGGATGGAGGAGGGATGAAAACAGAGAGGAGGAGAAAAGGAGGAGGCCCAGGAGGGGAGGAGGTGAGGCGGTTGAGATCCTAATCAACGGGCGTGGGATCCTGACTCCCGCTGACTCTGACTCTGACTTTGAGATGGGGGGACTCGGTTTGGACTCCTCCAAGCCTTTTATGTCCCGCAGTGACTTCATAGAGTTCAAAGTTGACCAGTTTAATGGATTGGAGACTCCTCCTGCTCTCAGCCGCCGGGCCTCAAGTCCAGTATTATCTCAGGGCTCCTCTCTGGAGTCCCTTCTGGCTCTGGGTGTGGAGTTGTTTCCCTCCAAAGACCTGCTGCATCGTAGCGCCTCTCTGGAGAGCTGCCTGATCCCGTGTCGTAGTGCTGAAGAGGATACCGGAGGCAGCCTGGCCAGCCTTGGGGAGATGGACCTGGGGCAGAGCAGAGAGGTGGATGGAGGTGAACCAGAAAAGGAGAAGATTAATGAAGGGGTGCAAGGAGAACCGTCCTCTGGGGAGCTGAGCCGAAGAACTCTTGATCTCCTGAAACGCCTGGAGAACATCCAGAGTCCTCTGGTGGCGAAGATGACCCGCAGTGTTTCTGACATGACACTTCGGAGTAGCTCCCCTCAGCGGAGCAGACTCCCTGCCTCACCCTCTCTTGGTGGTCGACATGGCCCCCTTTCACGGAAAGGACCACCATCCCTGATTAACGAGAGTTCAGCAACAGCATCACTAACGGAGCTGAGTAGCACAGAGGACTCGTCTTTGGGGTCTGAAGATTTCGCTATGCTCAGAAATCGCCAGCTATTCCTGGATCCCACCATCGCAGCCAATGCCAACTCAAGCTGTTATAGGAAACGTTGCCACGGAAACAGCCGAGGAGGGCAAGGGATGGATGAAGCAGATGCAGCAAGTTTGAGCCTGGTGGTGAACGTCTCTTGTACGTCAGCATGCACAGATGAAGACGAGGACGACAGTGACCTCCTATCTTCCTCCACGCTCACGCTCACTGAGGAGGAGCTCGGCGTCAGGGATGGAGAGGACCAACAGGAGGAGAGGTTGAGCGGTGCCTCCTCTGGTAATGAGGACGATGAGGATGATGATGAAGAAGAGGAGATGGAGGGATCTTACGTCCTGGGGCTGGAGTACATGAAGAGGGAGCTGCAGAGTTGGATCAGATCTCCTCGGACCTTGTCTTCTTCCTCCTCTAAAACAGAGGCAGGCCTCCGGGACGAGCTGCAGTGTGGAACCAACCTGTCCTCCACCTTCACCTCCTCCTCTCAGAACAAGGAGCAGCACTGTTTTCTAAACCGCTCAGCTGCAAAATTAATAGAAACCAACACTAATAATGGCAACAACAAAACGAAAAGAGATAAGAAAGAACAGGAAGAAGAGGAGAAGAACCGGAGGAACGTAACAAGAAGCTACATCAGCCAGTTTGTGGACGACGTGGAGAACGGAAATGTGGACCAAAGCTGTTTAATAAGGAAAGACGAGGACGACGAACTCCTCCGAGAGGAGTCGAGCGTGTTCATAAAGAAAGGAGAGTCAATGAGGGAGTCTTACGTGTTTGCCAAAACAGAAGAGTCAGTTCGGGATGTTAGTGACTTCATAGTGAAAATGGAATCAAGCTCAACAAAGCAGCTTTCTTCATCACCGTCCTGTGAGCTCCTCCCCTTCCCATCCAAACGTGCTTCGTCTTTAGTGGGACAGCTGAGAGGGGAGTTGCCCTGCCACAGCTCCTCCGTCCCATCGCCTCCTTCCCTCTCGCCTGTTGAGGACTGCAGATCCCACGATGCCTTGCACAACAGCAGGCCATCAGCCGGGGGACGGAAGGCCATCACCATTCAGGAAAAGTTCAAATTCTCGTCTTTTGTGACAGAGGAGACAAGAAGGGAAGTTAGAGACAAACAATCGTCCCTGCCTCCCAAAAAAAGGCACAGTTCTCAGTCCTCCTGCTGCAGCCACCTTCCCTCCCCCTCTTCCCTCCACCCATGCAGCGTAGACGAGGGCAAGAAAGAGAACGTGCATGACTTTGTAATGGAGATTATTGACATGACCTCACTTGCACTGAAGAGCAAAGAGAATCAGCCTGAAGAACCGAACCAGTCCGACAACAGTGGGTCCATCCCAGACCAAGGTCCTGCATCACTGGCACAAATCAGAGACAAGGTACAGAATTAATGCTAAAAAATACGAAACAAAGTGTGGTAAAACAATCAGCCTGTTATGGATTTCATTACAAAAAAATACATGCAAATTGTTATTTTGCAAATGCAAAAACAGAAATTAAAATAACAGTTCAATATGGCTGCAGATGTTGATAATAAATGAATCAAATTATTGGATATTTTTGGAGATGTTTGACCTCATATATTCTGTACGTTTTGAGGACAAACGAATTCAAAAGTAGCAAAAGTTATCTCAGTCAATTTGTTCACTGAGTTGGAGTAATTCAATAAATCGCATCACAGATCATAACTTTTAGGATGTAATGACTAATTTCTTCACTATCTTTTTGCAAGTGAAGTAATCTAAAAGCTAATCAGTTTTCAGTCTTCATTTATTTCAGAAAAAGAAAAAATGAAATCAGTCAGAAAACTTTGCTTCTCTTGTAAAAGTGTAAAATATAAATACACAGACATTTTAATATGCTAATTAACACTTGATGGTTTCTTGGGTGGTTTGGTGATTGTGTGATAATATTACTCAAATATATAAATGTACATAATCCCAAACAAAGGGCACAGATCCAAAACAGTATGTATATATCACAAATAATAAAATATGCTATCAGCTATATAACTATACAAACTTTGTCCTTCCTCTTCCTTCAGGTCCTCGAACACTCCCACCGGCCTCTCCACCTTCGTAAGGGAGACTTCTACTCCTACTTGTCTCTCTCCTCCCATGACAGCGACTGCGGCGAGGTCAGTCAGTGCTCCGAGGACAAGAGCTCCACTCCGGCGCCCTACAGCATCCCGTCTTACGTCACACCAACACAAGGCCTCCACAGCCCGAGCCCTGAGCTTTTTACAAGCGCCGAGCAGCAAATATCAACCTCAAACTTGGCTCAGTCTTCCAGATACTCCTCTCCTGGCCTTCACTCCGAGAACAACTTCTGTGCTCTTGATTTAAAGTCTGCTGTTATCCAAGCTGATAGTGCTGCTAATGGTAGCCACACTGAAGAGCAGACTAGCCCCTCTCTATCCCTGCCTCCTAGCCCAGACATCAGGGATGAGGAGACCCTGTTTGCATCCTGTACAGAGGAGGTTTACCTGGGCCCGCCTCTTTGCTACAGCATGGTGCTCACCAAGAAACCACGACAGTTTCTGCTCAAGGAAAATTTGGAGTATTTGTCCTCCCTGGACTCTGGCTATGAACGGAACAACAGTCTAGCTTACTTGCCTTGTTCAAAACCAAATGATAGTCTTCAATATACTATGTCTCAAGATGGGCCTAGTTCCAATCCAGGTGATAGGGTGAGCTACCTGTCTCCCTCAAAGGAGTCTGTGTTGGATAGAAACCAGGATCACCTGTATTTCCAAGGATCCAGTTCTACAGAGAAAACACAGAGCGCCTTCTCTCCTTTCCTGGAGCCTTGTTACAGCTCATTCTCCACCTCCTCGCCCTCAAACAGCGTCTCCGCCTGTCTCCAGGGGCCCGGCTCCAAACCAGAAGATGACAACCCTTCCTCTCCTCCTCCCGTGTCCTCTGGCGCAGAGGAAGAGAAGCGAGGTGAGGACCCGCACCTCCTCTGTGATGTCGCTGGAGGAGAAGTCGCGGCCACTGCGAGTGTCAGCGCGCCGCAGGAGGAGAGGAGTCGTAATGAGGGGCCTCCTTATCTTAATCCCCGGGCGCGTGTCACCCCGATAGACTCCTCCGCAGCCGAATGTTTGGCAGATACTAAAACGCTTGAATCCAATATGGGCGCCGTAATGACCAAGATAAGTGTCTGCAGCTCCGCTACAAATCCCTCAAAAGAGCCAGCCGCCACCGCCACGCGTATTAATCCCAAAATTAACTGCTCTGCGATAAGAGAGGCAGATAGGGAGGAGGGGGAGAGGCGAGGAGAGGTGGATACTTGGCGGGTGAAGCAGGAGGAGACAGGGAGGAGAGGGCGGAGCGGCTCACAGCAGGAAGCAAAGACAGCAGCGGAGAAACAGGTTAGTGTTCCACGTTTTAGCCTGATCTGCTATCTCAGGACATTATACAGGGCCTTGATACTGCACTTCACCTCTCTACTCCAGGTATTAGTCCGAGCCGAGTCCCTCAGTGGATATGAATGTAATGAGGCCGGTGTGCATTTCTCTCATTTCCATTTCTGAGGCCGGACGGACGTGAGAGGTGTAACCTCCCCTCCCCTCTCCTCCTCCTCTTCCTCCTCCTCACCCCCTCTCCTCCTCCTCTTCCTCCTCCTCACCCTCTCTCCTCCTCCTGGCCATTTCACACTCATCCTCCTCTTTTTTTCTAGTCTCACCTTTCTCTGTGTCCTTCTCATCACCTCCTATACCTCCCTTCTCCCCCTCCCCATCTGCTTTCTTATCCTCCCCTTTTTTTTCATGCTTCTTCTTCCCTCCTCTTGCCTCTCTTATCTCCTCTCCTCTCCTCTCCTCTTTTCTCTCTTTCTCTCTCCCCTCTCTTCTTCTTCTCCTCCTCACCTGTACTCTCGTTCTCCTCTCTTTCCTGTCTCTCCTCATTTGTTCTCCTCCTCCCATCCTCTTATCTTCCTCTCCTCCTGCAGGTATCTTTCCTCTCTCTTCACTTTTCCACTTTCTTCTTCTATGTTGCCTCTCCTCTTCCTCCCCCCTCTGCCTCGTCCCTCTCTCCTCCCTCAGGTGTTAATGGAAGGGGGGATTTGCAGACTTCTCAGTTTTTTAGTTAAAAGGTTAAGGTCCACAGAACAACATCAGCATAATTACTATCAGTCAGATTTCATTAGGATTCATCAGCTAAGAGCTTTCGCCGTCCCGCAGTGATCGTTCAATTCATTTCATCGCTGAATTAGCGTGTTTGTGCTCTTTTAAGTTTTCTATTTCCTTATGCAAATTAGTTTGTCATTTTTTTTACCATCTCTGCAACCTTGCTACCTCCTCTGTTTATCAACTTTTACTCTTAAAGAGGAACACGGCTCAGCTGAAGAGGTTGGAGTGTGGCAGTGCACAGCAGCATCACATGTGGGCTACATGTCCTTTGTGTTATTTAAAGTGAAATAAATAAGACTTTTACTGCACCATAAAACAAAATCACATTAATTAATCTTCAGGTGGTTTAACAAGATAATTACTCTGGCTTTCCAAACTATCTAATATATGGTGAAGGTGAAGAATTTATAAAGAAGACTAAGAGTCCCCACTAGAGGCACCTAGATGCTGCAATGTTCATTACATCCCACAGCAACAAAGTGCTGCACAGAATGAACTGTTCTGATGACTAACGGCTGGGTCACAACAACATTTATAACAGCGAAACTCAAAAAGCCCAAAAACAATTCATTTTAGTGAAATCAGTGGATTAGCTCATGGGGGCAAAATAAATGTGATTTTGTGCTTTGTTGTAGATTTTAACTTTAGTAAAGTTTGACACACAAATGCAACTCCAACCAATTGGAAACTGTCTTGATGCTGCTGACCTTTGAAGAAACTGAGAGTCCAAAATGTAGGAAACTGTCATATTGGCGCTGTAGTACTAACCATTTAGCTAACCCTGCTCTGCTGTAATGAAATAAATAAACTGCAGTAGACAGAAGGCATGTTTTGTAGCATGAGACAAATACAGTTAGCCAGCAAGCTAGCTAGCTTTCCAACTGCTAGTTAGCTGACTGGTAGCGAGCCAGCTAGCTTGGAGAGCCTTTTGGGTTGACTTATGTTAGCATGTTACCAGCTAGCTAGCATGTTAGCTGGTGAACTAGCCATAAATGGATTTTGCTGTGTCACGCTCTGGTGTGACACAAAGTACCGCTAACACCCTAAACTAAGATGGTAAACAAGGTCAGCATTATACCTGCTGAACATCAGAATGTTAGCATTGTTAGCCTTAAGCTCAAAGCACCATAGCAGAGAGCTGCTGAAGTTGTTGGGTTAACACCAAGGCAGTTAAAATTACTGCAGCATGTAACATGGTTCTACAGTATATTGCCTATATTTTTGTATTTTTAAAGTTTTCTATTTATATTTTTTGAGATTTTATTTTTGTATTTTTAAGATTATTTTATTTAAATATTTTATTATTTTATATTTTGTGTTTTTGAGGTTTTACTTACTTACTTAGCATTTTTTTTTTGTGTGTGTGTGTTTTGGGGTATTTATTTTTGTGTTTTTGAGATTTTGTCTTTTTCGTTTTTGAAACAAACAGTGCAACAGAGGATGAAGAGGTTTTGAGGGATCCTGGATCTCACCCGACTCCTGCAGCAGCATTTCTGCCCTAAAGTGTGATAGTTTCCTCATTAGCTTATAAATTCATTAAAAAGGCGTCAAACTAAAGACAAAAAGAAAATGCAAACATGGGGGGGTGCATGTATGTGTGCATGTCAGCGTGACCACATGCATCTGTGTTTATGTGTGTGTACATTCATAGCACTGGTAGATGTATGGGGAGGGATAACAGCTACACAAGTCTTTACAAAGCGATTAGTTGTGAACCAATTAAGAGAGCGGGGGGTAGAGAGGGAGAGAGAATTGTTTTCGGCCTGATGCTCGGTGTTTTAATTTGCAACTTTTCATCAGTTTGAGCTCAAAGAAAGAACAAGCCGATTAGAAAACAAAGACAAACAGCGTTTCAGCCCGATAATGCCGTTTTGATTTATTCTTCTCTCCTATCTCTTGTTTGTCTCTCTCCTTTTCTCGCTCTCTCGCCATCCATCGCCTCCTCCCTCTCTCTCTGTTGAAAAGAAAAGAATAAAGTGGAACATTGTTTTCTCATTCTTAGCTGTATCGTGTATTTGCCTTCATGTGACTAAACAACTTCTTTGTTGTTTTCTTGTGTCTCTTTTCCTCTATTCATCTGTCTTCCCTTTTCTTCACTTCCTCTCCCTCTCAGGTGAGCTCCCAGTCAGCTGTCCATCATGCCACCAGAACAACACAGGGGCGGAGCCAAGCCTCAGTGAGACCGCCCACCTCGAGAGCAGTCAGAGTGAGTTAACGCACACACACACACACACACACAGCAAAAGAAGTCACTTCTGGTGTTTTAGCGTTTTCAGCATCACTGGAGGCTTTTAGACTTACTTCAGTTTAGTATTCACAGAGCGTCAGAACTCAAAACTGGCTGATCGTGTCATTCGGGGGCCCGTTTCACCAAATTTGCAATTTCCTCTCCGGTTAAACCCTGGCAGGTTTCACTAATCAGCATAAACACCATACTTGTTGTGACCCATGCAAAAGTATACAAGAGCCTGCAATTTTCTAGTGACAATTACTTGTGAAATGTGACGCTGCCACCATTTGTGTCATTTGGCACCAGAGGAGCCACATCACTAACTCAAGAATAAATAAGGCTAAAACAAAAGTTCTTGCATGTTTTACAGCAATCATGATTCAAATAGCTTCAGGGAACTTATTGGCATGGGGATGAATCAGAGATCCCACAATACTGCCGGCTTATTTACACTGAGCCAAACATCCCAGTGTCGGGTAACAGCGGCGTCAGCATCTAGTGTGACGTATAACACACGCGCCCTCTGCTCGGAGGGTGAGGAGCTCGCGGACCTCGTTGTCTCCCCAGTTCGCAGACATTTTCAGTTGCTGTAGGTTAGCTGCTAACTTCTTCTTCCTCTTTGAGTTAGCTGCTAGCTGCTTTTTAAATCCCCCGGTGGTGGGTCGCACGCTTAACATAACTGTTAGCATCTCCGCTGTCGGCTTAACGGCGGAACAACAATGCCCCCCCCCCTTCAGTGTTGGTAGTTTTATACAGACGGCGAGGAGGAATGACGGCGCCACATTAAGAGGAGCTAAGGCCTCAAAGCTAACTTGCATCTTTGACTGGAGAAGAAACGTCACCGTCTGTGCTGTTATTGCAAAAATATCTGGGAAAATATAAATGTGTGATATTGATTTTTTATAGCAGAGCTGGATTACAGACTTTACATGCAAACAAGCGAGCAAGAGGAACCACAACTCTTCTTCTTCCTCTTAGTGAAGTCACAGCACGTTATCGACGGCTTGTTGTGCGCTCTGATGTCATCTGTATCTGCGACTTCAATATGATCACATTATCAATCAAATCAAGACCACTTGGATTGTCAGCTGTGACACTGATCGAGTGTTTGCACACACATCAGGAATTAGTGAGAAATCATGAGTTCACCTGAATGAACTCTGGAACTCTGGAGAGGAGCACTGATCACTTTTCCTGTCAGATGAAATTACTGGAATATTCTCGTCCAGTTTCCCTGACTTATTGTATAATTTTTAAAAACTGTTTGTGGCTACGGCGATCCAGGTTGCACACAAGCAGTGACTTTATTTTGGTTTTCATCATATTTTCTATTTTTAAACTTAAATCAAACCAACGAGCTGCAGAACACAAACAAAGGCCATCACTGACACAATCTGTGTGTGTGTGTGTGTGTGTGTGTGTGTGATGTGGCTGCCCCCATAGGCGCCTCCAGGGCTGAGAAAAACCTACTGCCCCCATACTCCAAACACACACACACACACACACCCCTGAGGGCAGGGCATGAGAGTCCAGGTAGAAGCTCTGACAGCCCAACAGCTGCAGGTTAGACAGACATGTTGTTCTCACACACACACACACCAGAGGACAAACCCACATACACACTGACAAGCAAAGAAATACACACATGAAAGTGCAAAATGAAGCTCAGTGTACACACACAGCGCATGTAGGCCCACGACAAAGGACACGCACACACACATCATATCAGTGATGCGTACAGCTGGTCCTGACCCCCATGGCGTGCCCCAGTCTATCCCACCTGTTCACACACACACACGCAGACACACACACACACACTGTACACACAGACACGAGTGCAATTAAAGCAATCGTGAATGCGGCTCATGATGTGCTCTGTGACCCAGACAGCAGAGGGTCTGCAGCAAACACACAGGAGAGAGAGAGTGTATGTGTTCAGGTTTCATCACTGACTCATGTTTGGAAAGTTTCATTTCAAAGATGGAAAAAAACCCCGACTGAACATCTGATCCACACAGGAGGAAACTGATGACATAAGCAGTTAAACCTGTAGATATAACTGGATGTGGATAAAACTTTAAATGTTAAAAGAATAAAATTAATTTGTTTGAGAGTAGAGTTGAATATATCAACATAAAACCAGGATATAACAGTTATTTAAACAGTACAATCAAAAATAACAGAATAAATTCACAATATTACAGAAGAAAACCAGTATAAACAACATTAACAGACAAAATTTTTAAAAAAGTCTCAGTAATTTCCTAAAACAGCTGCTCACTGTAGTTTTTATCAAACAAACAGGAGGAAATATTGGGGACTATTTTCAGCGGCGGATGAATCCACATTTGGTGCTCTAGTGAGTGTTTGGGGCAGCAGGACGGCGTGTAAATAAACTGCAGTTGTGGATCCTTTAATGATTGAATTTCTGTGTCCTGTTGAGAAATGCCATTGAACAACATGACCAGCAGTAAATGAGTTGAAGAGAGCGACCTACATTTAAAAGCTCTCTCTCTCTCTCTCTCTCTCTCTCTCTCTCTCCATCCACCCAGAGACTACCTGTGCTGGGAGCAGGAACCTCCAGGGTCCAGCTGTAAGGGAGCTCTCTCCATCTCCTCCCCGCTGAGCTGATCTCTCTCCTGGGCTTTTGTCGCTCCGGCTGGCCTCTCTCTGCTCCCGGAGCCTTTCACCTCTCTGATCTCCCGAATCTCACTGCTGTAACTGAACGCATCGCTGAGAGAGTGGACTGAAAACTCATCCAGCAGTTTCAGGGTTACCTCACAACTGATTTATACTTTCAGATCAGAGCAACAATGAGTCTGATTTCTGAGTGAATATTACGAAGCAGCTTTGAGTTAGTCTGTGGACAAGATGTAGAATTTACATCAAAATACAAGATTTAAGAGTTAAGAAGAAAACAATGTAGTAACTAACATCTAACAGCCTTTTAAATCTGATTAATAAATGGATTTTTAGACTTACAAATGGGACAATACAGTATATTGAGTTTAGGATGGATATAAAGCAGTGAAAAAGTGTTTGGCTAAAAGCAATGTACAGCAGTGAAATCACATATTTCTGACAGGAAAATCATTAAAGAGAATCTGTTAGTTTTCAGCCACTCTAGAGAGATGTTTCACTAACGAGTCAGATAGTTACATGCTGTATTTATTACATAAGATTGGACTCCACAGGGAAAAAACTCTCCCAACAAAAATGGCTTTTCCTGTCTAAGTGAAGTTTTTATTAATTTAAGTTTTTATTTTTTGGTGATTTTTTTTAAAGCATGTTTTGGTGCATCGTAGTTAGAGAGGTCACGCGGTGCCAGTTGGACTTTTGAACTGTGCTAATGCAGGAATCCACACTCATCTGGCAATTTTTAAGCAGGACAAATAAAACGGCAACAATGGAACAGTCTGAGTCAGCTGACCTGGGATCAGCTGGATTTCACAGGTTCGTCGTGTACACCCTGTTATCTTATATACACACTGTTAAAACTGTATGCTGCGGTGTTGTAGCACAAGTAGCATGTTACTTCCTGAAAATAACACTTCTTCTTCTGTCTATAGATGATGTCAGTATTCATAGTCTGACTTTTCACAGTTGTAGCTGTGGTAGAAGCTCGTCCTCCTGTAGTATCCGCACCACGCTGCAGCCTGCCAGTTATCTATGTCGCATAACTCGGTAGATAAACTGTAATATTGGCATCACACAACCACAGAGCCTCTATAATCTGAACTCAATTTGTTAAAGCTCTCACGAAGAAATAGTTAAAGGGTAGGAAGAATGATTTACAGATGCATTGTCTTTGTTGAGAGATACAAAAGACTGTAGAAATTGAGTTAGTGTTAATAAAAGCTACAAATATTAAGACATATTAAAAGATCTGCATTAGCATAATCAGCTTTGTTGAACTTTGAACTTTGCTGTGATCAAATACAAATGTTTGCAAGATACGAAGAGAGCCAATAAGTTGTATTACACTGTAATTTATAGAAGCTTAGACTTCAAAAATGCAACTGTATTATGACTGAAAACGCAATACTGAGGATTTGGGCTCAAAGGGAGGAAAATCATTACCAACTATCAAACACACGTTGGCAGACTTTGATTTAGATTTCATTTCCAGAGCTGAATTGGAGTCAAGTCTGAGGAACTGTGGAACCCAAAATGCCAAACCTCAAGACTTCACCAGACAAATGACAGCATCAGCTGTTTATTTAAACGCCTAATCGACCTATAGTTACTTTACCTGACAAGGACCTCTGTGTGAATTCTAACTGTCGTCTGTCAGGAGCAAAGGTGGAACTAGCATGTTGATGTGAGAGAGCGGAACGGCATTCGATCAGAAAACGTCGTATGGGACGTTTTTAAAGGCACTGACAAAGGACGTGTTCTGTAGTTCAGTTTGGAGGACCTGCTGAAACCATGGTTACTTTTCATGATGGGATTTAAGTGTTCTAAAAATACCTTTACTATACAAGCTGTGTCCCATTTTTTGCAAAGCCTTCGGAGTCAGATTACAAGCATAGTCCATTTTCAAACACTCCTCCGAATGTAGTTGAGAAGTGCAGCCTGATGCAGTCTGAATTTGGAGAACGCGTTGTGTTCTCTGCATCCCTGAGCAACAGAAAGGTGTCAGAACAGTTCTGACTTTGTCAACCGTTCAAGTGCAACTCCTTGGTAGTAAACTCAAAAAATGTCCAACTTTATAAGTGGACGAGGACTGCCTGGTTGAACCATCAGATTTGTGTAGAAGCAGGAAGTGGTGGTGAATCCTCTGTAGACCATCTCATTTGGGGGAAGGGCAGGTTCAACTTGCGAGCCTTCTGTTAGCCTTTTTCAGACGTCATCTCCTTTGAAGTCAGGTCAACAGCGTCGTCCCTTTCCAAACGCTCCTCCGAATGTAGTTGAGAAGTGCAGCCTGATGTAGTCTGAATTTGATGTTAGTGTACGTTGATACGTCGAACACATGAGCCAAACGTTAGCCGTGTAAACAACAGCTCGTAACGGTAGCCTTAAAAAATGGAACAAAGCACAGACAAATGGACCGACAGTTAGCTGTTGTTGTATGTCGTGCAGAAGTGATGTTGCTCTACCCGGCTTACGTCACTTTGGTGGTGCGAATACAAACAATAAAAAGCCCTTGAAGGTCTGTAGTTCTCGGGGGAGCTCCCCAGTGGGCGGTTCCTCTCAGGGAGTCCCCAGAACGGTTTGGTCCGAAAACGCCTAATGACTGCTTGAAGGTACCGTTATGTCAGAGGGAGGAAGCAGTGATGATGCTTGGTGAATCCTCTGTAGACCATCTCATGTTCCTCCTGCTGGCCTTCAGGTGTTTGCAGGCTGCTTCCTTTGAAGGATGCACCACCTTGACTTTTTGTGGCCAACCATCGTTTTGATTCTAAAAACTGATAAGAGATGAATTATAGGATGTACCTGCTGCAAAGGTGGTGGAAGAAGTCACTGTGCTCTGAATCGATGGAAATATTATTCACACCCATCAGGTCAAATCCATCTGTACCTGAGTGCATTCTGAATTAAAGTTCCCCCCTCTCTGCTGGCAGCAGCGTCTGCAGGCTGAGGTTTGCACCAAGAGTCCAAAAATAAAAAATCACAAGAACAAGACGATATTTTAACTATGCAACACGACCAAAGTTGGCGAAAGCTGAAGTGGTGTTGTTGTGTAGGCTCTAAGGTTTGATGACTGCTGATGGGGACATGTGTTGTTATTAATTCTGCTGTATGTATGTACACCACTACTGCACCATGTATTCTTTTCCATTTTTATTCACTCCCGATGATGATTAGCAGTGACGCTAAGGGTTTGCGACGGTGTGTGTAGGACAAAATAGGGTTTGAGATCTTTAAAATATAATTGTGTGCCTTGCTCTCTACTGTTACTACTTCTACCTTTTCTTGTTAATTCAAACCACTGCTTTCCCAGTTAGGTGACGAAAACATGCAACAACAAAAAATTGAATGAGAAACAAAAAAGCGTTTCAGGGTTCAAGTGGAGCTTGTGTAAATATGTGAAGGTGTAATATGCAGAGGGAGGGATGCTTGGTGTTTGTGTTTATTTAACTGTGTATGTGACCTGTGATGTGGAATATCTTTATTATTAGTGTTGGCCATAAAGAGCTTGACTGCATGGTTCCTGCAAACTACAATGTAAAACCAACTGTTGACAAATAAACTTAATTTATTGGAAAAAAAAAGTTTATTTTGTGCTGTTCTTCTTTCACAGACCACAGAAATGGACCGAACAGTTATTTATTAAGATGCCAAGAAACACAACATCACAGAATCTGGTGTTTATCTTGGGGGGGGGGACATAAAAATAAATCAACACTTCCAAGAGCTTGACAGGACTTGACAGTATGTAAAGAATGTTTATGAGCAGAGCCATTATTCAGCAGAAACCAAACAAACAGCTGAATCTAATTAAAGCTGTAAATTAAAATGTGTTTTTTGTGTTTTTTAATTTCACCATAAACAGAAAAACAGCTTGAAAAAGTTGCTGTCTGCTCTACATTTGGTTGGTTTGGCCATTTTTGCTTTGTGTTGCGTTTACTTGCGTTTCCTGGTACGTTGTTTGGTAACATGAACAGTGTCCAATTAAATCTACAACCAATGAGAAAAGGATGAAATGATTTTCCAGAGTTGCAAAGAGTATTAGAAACATCTGAGCAGTGCTTTTTTACTCCTGGATCTGTTACTGAAACCAGCTTTGCTGGATCACAACGCAGCCCTTTGCTTTTTTAAACACTGAATATTGGTCATGTGACACGACTATGCTGCGTTTTGTGTTGGGCTGTGAGCGCACTGACAGCAGCACTGACGGAGAACTGACGGAGAACTGACGGAGAACTGCTGCTCTGCTTGCCGGTGTGGACAAGGTGTCAAAGACACAGGTAACCTGATGTTTCCTGCATGTGGCAGGTCGGCAAGTGTTAATTCCAAGTTTTGGACACAATCCCTCGACTGGGGTAAAAAGTCAAATCAAAGCTGTCATTCAGAGGTTTTCTGAGACAGCAGCAGTGTGTCAGAACCCCAATCATCACAAATGCATCATTAACATTTTTTGATCTTCCAAAGATTCATTTTCTGCCCTTAATCAGACCTCTGTTTTCCTGCCTGCAGTCCGCTCACAGACGGAAAGTTTTAACCGCCGAGGAGATGAAGAACAATTGAAAGCTGAAGAAAGTGATTGGATTGGATGATAAACACACACTTTGGGGATATTACAGAACGTTAAATAATGTTTACTTCATCAGAAGGAGGTCAGTTTGTGAAACAGGAAAAGGCTGCTGGTGACACGGAGAAGATGGCGGGATGATGAGGAGGACGGGCGGAGCTGAATGCAAAGCCTGTGTGCGTCTCTGCATCAATTTGTCCCTGATTGCAGAGGCTGAGTCTGATAACATCCTTCAGAGCTGAACTCGCTGTCGGTTTGGAGACATCAGACACGTTTACATCCCTGCAGCTTGTGGAAAATATTCTCACATTATTGTTGAGATATCGGCCCTCAGCGTTAATAACTGAGATTATTAGGGGTGGAAAAAATCCATTCAGTACCATGATTCTTTTTTTTAATGAATAACATGGAGGGTAAATGGACTTTTCAACAGTTCCCAAAGCACTGATATTATTAATATATTAATACTATTTTATTTACCACTTTTATATGCAGTATAGCAATAATGCTGCTGAAATAAAACTCAGACAGACGGACTGACATGTGATGTGCATTGTTTTTGGAAATATGACTCATGATATACAGTCTCTCTAGAAGTATATGATTCAACTTTGTTCCCACGGTGTTCGAAAATACATCGAATCAGCAGCCAAGTATCATGATAGTGTTGACTCAGGAGATGCACATATCGCCCCAGCCCTGGACATAGAGTCCCCTAGGGGCTGCGGTCCTTATAGCGCTAGAGGAAAGGCCAGAAGCAGAAAATCTGCCTGTTAGATTTGTTACGTGCACATGGGAAGTGTGGCTTCATGCTGAAGCGCAGCAGAAAGACGAGCGGCCACAACGGAAACACCTCGTGTTCTGCGATCATAAAGCACATGTTTGTATCAGCACCGGCCCACCGGAACATTAAACCCCTTTAATGAAATACAGAACAACGTGTTGGCAGCAAAGTTCCCCGCTCAAGGTCCACTTACAAGCTTTTTCTGGAGCTTTCAACCTCACCACATGGTCTTCTAGCCCGGGAAGCAGACCAATCTGCCAGCTCCTGTTTTATTAGCTCCTGCAGATGCGTCTGGTCCCCCTCCCATCCAGCAGACCTGGACCCGGTTGGGCCAGTCACAACTTGTCTAATATGGGGCGGGTTGATACGGTGACTGCACAGAGGAGCTCCTTTGAGGCATTTTTGTAAGCAACCAAGATGGCTGCCACTGACGTGGACCGCTATGGAGAGTCAGTATTAAAGGAACTGGACGGAATATTTTCTCTAAAAGAAGAACAAAAGTTCATCTTGACTTCCCTCGAGCAGCCGTAGTCTTTAACTTGGTTTACCTGTACGTGTTTCGCTGAACTGAAACTTCTTCACAGCATCTGGAAAACAAAGCTTTGGCCTCGTCTCATCGAGCTACAGGAGAATCAGCTGTGTGTGTGTCCACCCCCCTCACTTTGAAATTCATATATTTTTATTGAGTGTTGTGCACATTCAGTATAACACTGATACTGAGCAGATAAACAGGAGCAGTTTGTTCTCAGTGAAGAGTTAAAGTGTTTATTTAACTCTTGACGCTTCCTTCTGTCTGCAGAGTATCAGAGCAGAGCTGTCGGAGGATTAAAAAAATAGCAGTTAGCTGCAACAAAACACACTCCACATTAAAGCTAATTGCTCGGTGCGATTGTTGATAGTTCCTCATTGTTGCGTCCCTCTCGGTTGGAGCCGTGATGCTGATTGGTGCTGAAGGGGCCTTCAGATGACTGATAAGCTTTGATGAATGAAAATGGAAATGCTTTTCAGCGTTTTGCCTTCAAAGGGAAATCAAATACGCAGGAAGGAGCGGGGACGAGCGGAGGAGGGAGAATATTTGCCTTTTTGCAATTAACAAGATATGTTCTTTTTTTGTGGTCAGAAAAATGGAAATGGCTTTTAAGGTCGTAAAGGTCGAGCGCATCGAAGCATGGTGGCTCCGCAATTACTCTTCAGGCAGCGGCCTGATTGGGGGGAGGGCGGGGGGGTCCGGCCGCGCACCGACGGTCAAATTAACGAGACGGCCGGCTCCCTGTTGAAAAGATCACATGTGATTACCGCGCATCAAACAGACAGAGCGCTCAAATTATCTCCTCTCGC
The DNA here is from genome assembly GCA_002120245.1 of Maccullochella peelii. NCBI lineage: Eukaryota > Metazoa > Chordata > Actinopteri > Centrarchiformes > Percichthyidae > Maccullochella > Maccullochella peelii. The sequence goes on from LKNJ01002005.1 coordinate 90,352, forward strand.
ACTGTGAAGTCGGAGAAAAAGGGATAAAACGCAGACGGACTGATTAGTTAAAGGCTTTAAATGTCACAACTTTTACTGTCCACAGCTTGAATGAATCTGCTCAGCGGGCGGGGGGGGGGTTGTCCTCCACTTTACACCAACTACAACAAATGGCTGCCCTTGTGACATAATCGAGGACATGCTGGATATCGTTGGACTCCTCCGGGAATCTCAGATTAGCAGCTCTGCTTTTAGTGAATCTGTGTTAACTGATCTGTTCCACTGAGAGACGAGACAATAAAAATACGGATCATTTAATGAGTGGAAATTAACACAGCCAAGTGTACAAGAAGAATAAGTCTAAGTTTGTTTTAATGGGTGAAAGCAAGTCTGAGAACAGGTGAAACAGAAAAGAAGGATTTTAAACATGATGTGCTGAAAGCTCCGTCACATTCGCAGTAACTCAAAACAGGAAGCGTCAGAAACCGCATGCCACGATTTTTAAAAATTGTTTTAAATTTAACTGTGCATCTGAATGTGGGAGCATTTCTGTGTTCTTTTATCTTTTTATTTTCACTTGATTTAAGCTGAACTAGTTTACTTGCTTGCCTGTATTTTTGCACTTTTGCACTTTAATCTTTTGACCTCGTTGTATTGTTTTACCCTGTAAAGCACATGAATTGCTCCAGTGTATGAAATGTGCTGTACAAATAAACTCTGTTTTTCTGTCCGGATGACATGAGCACAAAGGTACACGTCACTGTTTAATGGTGCCGATAGCATCTCTGATTGAATGCAGGTTATAATTCTATATTTTTTATGCATAAAGGTTTTATGGTTTTAAAAGGGTGGTTTTATGAAGAATTGAGTCCTGGAAAAGGAATCTTGAGTAGATATTTAGCTGCAGGCTCGGAGGCTGAAACACTGAACGGACCCGCAGCCCGGTGAGGAAACCTGCAGCACTCAGAGATGTGACACCTCAGCACAGGATGCAATCGCTGCACGCTGCAACGCTCTGAAACATAGTTAGATTTAAAAGTATTTGTGTTATTAGAATGCTGCAGGGCCGTGATGTGTTTTAAACCATTTGCGTCCCTGTTGAATGAAAATGGGACGAACACACGCGCAGAGTAAAGCACCTTCTCGAGTCTTTCTCCGCGCTGTAATGATCTTCCTGTAGTGCTGCGGAAAGCCTCCGCAATCCCTCCTTCATTTTCCTCTCCTCTTCTCCCTGATGAGCAGAGCCATCCCTTTATCATCAGCTGCGCCATAATGTACTTTAGTCTGGGGACGAGAGGAGAAAATGGAAGGATAGATTGAAAACAGATTCGCTTATAAGCTGATCCCACATTAGGGGGATGTATATAATACGCTGAAGTCATCAAGGGTTTGTTCGCCACAATCAGAGTGATCCATCGACGATTCGACGTGCTGTAGATGAACAGACAGAAACTTCTCTCCTGCTGCAGGTCTGAGTTTCAGGGAGTTCTCGTCAACACTGGACACAGTTTAGTTTTCCTGCAGTCTGTCAGGTTCAAACGCACCTCCTGGTCTGACGGTAACGGACTTTTTTATTCAGCCATGCGTCCTCCCTGTCTTCAGAACCAGGACAAACCTGAACATCTGACCAAGGACAGACAGTTAAAAGACCATATTCTAATTTTATACTGCATACACTTCAGGACCATTTGACCACCAGTTGTTAGACTGATTTCCTTCTTCATGATTTCTCTCCTGTCACTTCAGATCCTCCTCGTCCAGCAGTCTCCCACAGAGTAGCTGCTCCTCGCTCCCTCAGTATTTACACCAAGCCTCCAACCCGAGCTCCCTGCCAGATCCACCACTGTGCCACCCTGCTTGCCTGCCTGACCCTAGTTAATAACCATCCTGGACTTTACCTACCTGCCTGCCTGTTACCTCATTATAACCCCACCCATTCTGTCTGTGACTCCTGCTTTTGAGTCGACATCCAGTTTGTGAGAAACTCATTTAAAAGTATAACGTTTGGGTTTAATCACCTTGAACGACGGACTTTGAGTGACATGAGACATCCATGTTCTGGGTTATGAAGAATGAAGTCAGACGCGTCTAAGATTTCAGAAAAATCTCCTTGTTGTCATTAAGACTTGGGTGTTGATGTGCAACTGGTAATTACAGTAACTCCAGTAGGACCTGAATGCAGCGTTTGCTCTGTATTATTACATCAATAGAAAATGAAGTCGCCTTCATGTGTCAAGTTGCAAAAAGAGAATTCTGAAACTCTCTTTAGTGTTGCGTTCAAGGACACTCCCACATCCTCTCAAGCACTGTGTTGGCTCTTCTGCATCATCATGCTCCAATAAAATACTTCATGACAAACAATAAATGATATAAAACTGACTACATAGAACATCTGTCTCCCTTTCCCCTGAACTTTTTCACGTGAAGGTTGATCATCTATTTTATTTTATCTGTGATTTTATTATTATTAATATTATCATATATATATATATATATTTTATTATCCCTCTTATTGATTCTCTTTGTTGAGCTTTTATTTATTTATTTAACTTTTTGTTGTTCTGTTTTTATTATTATAGCTTTTAAATCTATTTTATTACATTTCCATCATTTTTATTTTTTCACGTGCGTTGGTCTCAGATTCTTAAATTGTAGTTTTTATGTCTCCACTTGATCTTCTTATCGACCTGTATGAATAAAGTTTGACTGAGGTTTGATTGGTACAGCAGCTGACTCCGCCCTGACTCCGCCCACTCCACCTGATCAGAGAGTGAAACAGGAAGAAAGCTGTGAAAGGAAAGTGATGAAGCAACAGAGAGATGGTTTCTCCTCATTTGTTTCTGGAAACAGCTTCCATGAAACAGTTTTACTGCATCGAAGGAAACTGATGTTTGTATCTTTGCCTCAAAGAGCTGCAGATGGTTCTGAAAAGATCATTTTCTCTGTGTTGACATCAGCCCTGTTGACACTGGAGGAGTTTGAAGGTTCATTCTCTGGAGCTCAGACTGAAGGAGACGTCTGTGCTGAGGCAGACTGAGTTTCAAGGCAACAGACTCACCACGTCTGCAGGTAAGACTCTGACCCTGTGAATGATGTATGCTGGATCTGAAGTATTTTGCTGCAGTATGTGCATAGTTTGAGGAAAGAGGGAGCCACTGTGAGACTGTAATGAAAACAGCTTTTAGTGTGAAATGTCCTGATATCATTCATCAGAAGTGAATGATGTATTTGTCCCGACAACATTATTCCCGGTTGACACAAAAGCTGTGGTAGCTGTTGTTAGCTGGAGTTAACATTTTTCATGACAATGGAAAAAATATGTTGATTTAAGTTATTTTCTGTACGCCGTGTCCATCATTTCTGTCCCTCTTTTTCACGGATGTCCCTCGATAACTAGCTCCAGTCTCTGTTCTTAATCCCACCTGGAGCTCTGATTGGTCCACTGCTTGTCCTGCCGTGGGAAACAGCAGTCGGTGAGTGTTACGGCAGACCTTTTTAACCTAAATGCTAACATTAACATGCTAACAAGCTTAGTTAGCATGTTAATGTTCAGCATGTAATCTTTAGGATTTCAGTAAAGTAACATGGTAATGAGCTAACATTTAGCATGCTAATATGCTCATGTTAGCATGCTGTGTACATTTGAATTAAGCTAGTAATATTTGTATTTATGGTGGCCATTTTAGGATGTTTCAGTCTCTACGCTATCAGTCAGCTCAACTTGAAGCCTGAAGTGCACTTATTTTAATGAACTAATCTAACAATGACATAAGGATAAGGCGTACTTCTATATTTTTCTTACCGTCAAGAAATCTGATGAAAAGACCAAAACCGACAATGTGTCAGTCTGTCTCTCAGTCCTGTCTGACCTCCTGTCTGTGGCTCTCAGTCCTGTCTGACTTCCTGTCTGTGACTCTCAGCTCATTGGTTCCTGCTGAAGATGTAAATCTTTAAAAACACAAATATACAGTTTGATGTTTAAACCAGCTGCTCGCTGTAGTTTTTATCCAACAAACAGGAGGAAATAGGGCATTTGTTGGGGACTATTTTCAGCGGCAGATGAATCCACATTTGGTGCTGTAGTGAGTGTTTGGGGCAGCAGGACGGTGTGTGTGGCATTGAGTCCAAATAAACTAAAGTGAATAAAGTGACAGTTGACTTCATGCAGGGTAGAAAACGTCCTCAAACAATCACTGATACTTTAAAACTCAAAGTTTCAGAGAGTGACGGTCTGACAGCCGAGTGCGGCTCCGTGAAAGCGTGTGGTGAACCTGGTGATTGCACCTGTGTGTGTGTGTGTGTGTGTGTGCATTTTAAAGGTTTATGATTGTTTTTAATATGGATTCATAGAGTTTTTAGCCTGATTGCGTTTTCACATCAGTCGTCAAAACGCATTTAAAAAACAATTTGATATGAGACGGCGAGAGGCCAAGAGCTGCAGCGAGCGGCCGGATAAATAAAAGCAATGATGATGCCAGCGTCGACCGGAGACCACGATCAATCATTAGCATATGTAAGGAAGTGTGTGTGTGTGTGTGTGTGTGTGTGTTGAAATTTTGTGTCTTCAAAATGCTCCATCTGTAATTCCTCATAGCAGTTAATTCATCATCTGTGCCGCGGCGCCGGGGCGTCGGCAGGCGTTTAGGACTAATATTTCAGCTCCCATTACAGCTTCAGAGCAGAGAGCCGAGGCTCCGGTTTGACCTTTGATCTCCGCCAGAGGGAATCGCAGCCTGACCCCATCCATCACCGCAGGGAGAGGAAAAATATTAAGAGGGTTACATTATTAGTTAGATTACAGGGGGAGAGAGATTCAGCTGTCACTTTCAGCTGGCAGGGTGGGCGGCTGTCATTGGCTGTCTGTCTGCTTACCTGCCTGTCTCTCTCTCTGGTTGGCCAGCTGAGCCACCTGTCTGTCTGTCTGTCTGTCTCACTGTCTGACATTGACTTGTACTTTATGAAAGGTGATGATTATGACGCTAAAGTCGTGGAGAAGACACCTTACAATGTTACTGTCCAACAGATACGCTGAGATTTCCAGTTACACTCAAACGCATCACTAAGCGGATGTCAGGCTCTATTCTGTATTTTCCGTTGTGGTCCGAGCTGCTGCTCCTCCAGAGCAACTTTCAAAGTCTTTACATCATTAGATGACAACAAAAATGTAAATTATGAACTATTTCCAGCTTTTCTCTTTGATATAGTTGTATGGGAGCTTGTGATGGACATTTCATTTTTTCAGATTTTGTTTTTATAGTTTAAAGGATTGATTGATGAATGATAATAAAAAAATCCAATCACACCTGAAGACTAGTGGAAACATACAAAGACTGGATAAATGGCCCAAAACGACAGAAGGCGGTGCAGACAGACGATCATTAATGTGAGTCTTTCTGGAAAGCAATGAGTTCGGAGGACTTACTTTAAAGCGCTGTTCATCCAGAGCAAACAAAGCTCACGTTTTTGGAGTTTCTGTGTTTTGGAAGAGAGAAATATCACTTTAAACGGTGCTGAAACAAAGTGTGGATCAGTTGATTTACATATTTAATCACGTAATCTTTAACGAATCATTAACGTCAGCGTTGGCAGCCGCTGGTTGGACTGAAGGGAAGCTCCGAGGATGAGTCACTCTTCTGAAATGTAAAAATAAAAGTTGGCGACACTCGTCATCAACAGGCTTCCTGTTCACTGCTCGTCACCTGTTGAAAACACAGCATGTTAGTTTCGTCTAAAATCAGATCTTCTGAAAATAAAAATGATGATTTTCTCTGTCGTTGTCTGTCTTTCACTGAGGATGGAAAAAAAATCAAATGAGGAAACAGAGACATGTGATCTTTAACGGACTGATGGTCGGCTTAATAGAAAGGCAGGCGTGTCTGCGGAGATGACAGGCTGCCTCCAAAATGGATTCAGGGAGACGTGACGGGGAATTATTGACTTTTGTTGTGTTTTACAGCAACTCAGAAAAACTGATGACAGCTGACTGTGTGTGTGTGTGTGTGTGTGTGTGTGTGAGGATAGTGAATGTGAGAGACTGTGTTTGTGTGTTTAGGTACAATGAGAAAGCTCATTTTTGTTTTGCCGTATTCGTCTCAGTTTGGGTGACAACATTAAATCTTTAGTGAAGACGACAGAAGATTTTCTGAGATTTGTAACTTTAATTCTCGGCTTTTCTTCAGACTTTTTTCCTCAAATTTCTGACTTTAGTTCCAGATGTGGAATAACGTTTCCCACGCGGCCCTGACTCGTGCTCTCAGTACATTCATGAACTGAACTCAAACAACTTGTGATAATCGTGATTTGTTTTTCTCCAATTGCAGTATTTCTATCAGAGCCTGCAGCGAATCAGCATCCTTTGCCTCCACGTGTGTCTTTGCATGAATCTGTCACTCTGCACCGTAGGCTACCTTGTGCCCAACACTGACGCCATCCAACACCTTAGTTTCAACATGTAGTTAGATCATTTCTTTTTGGCATTTTGCCTTTATTGGATAGTGATCGTACAGGAGACGAGGATGATGGTTGGAGATGGAGGAGTGTGACATGGAACAGTAAACCAGGGACCATGTGGTTGTGTGGTCAGCGTCGTCATAAAGGGATAGAGTTTTGCTCAGTCGTCATGGAACTGATTTGTAGATTGACATTTTTTCCTGAACTTTTAAACTCAACTTTTAAGACAACACTGATGAGAAGTCCTGAAACAGCTCAACAAATATACACTTTCGGTTCAGAAGAGGCACCTTGTGAGACGGGTTCAGATTCCTCTTCGCTGGATGGAAGATTTATTTCATTAAACAAAAGCAGCCGAAGCTCTAAATGTTAAATAAAATACAGTGTTAAGATTTGAACACTCGGTGCTACAGACACGTTAGTGCACAGCGTTAATCGTACCTGAACGCACCACGACAGACGGAGAAAGTACAGTGTGAGGACGTGTGTGTGTGTGTGTGTGTGTGTGTGTGTGTGTGTGTGTGTGTGTGTGTGTGTTTTGTCCTGAGGGATAACAGCAGGTTGACTGTCCTGATTCTGTCTGCTGTTCTTTACCTGGTCACAGCTCACTAATACAGCCAGTACACACAGACAGTGATGTAAACACACACACACACACACACACATTGCAGAGGCAAATGCATATTATGTCAAATGCATATTGCACACACGAACACACACATCATGAGTCAGTGGTCATACTGATAAAATACAGGGACACAAATCACATCAAACACACACACACGCTGTGTGCAGCCCTAATTCTATAAGGGGGTCCAGCATGTCTCCCCTGAAACCTCCAGTCCAATTCATTTGATTTCATTACAGAGAGAGAGAGGTAGACTGTACTGCGGCGAGCGAGGCTGGCTGTGCAGTAGTTTTCATTAGGAGCTGCTGGTTAGAGCTGCGATCCAATTTAGACTGCAGGCTGGCAGAGCGGCGAGCTGTGTGTTTTTATTGGTATTTAATCAGCTCAATTGGGACGTTTTATTAGTGCGATGCTTTGTTTCGGAGGACAGACGAGAACTGTAGGTTATTAGGGGCTCTCAAAGTGAGGCTCGGAGTCCCAGCGGGGGTCCAGGAGGGGTTTCGGTGGGTCCAGAGGAGGATGAAATATTGAAGATGTGTCCTGGGTGGCTCGATACGGAGGAGGGGAGAGCAGTAAAACCGGCAGGGTTGGGGGTTCGATTCCCTGTGCTGAAAATGTCAGGATGCAAATTAGAGTTTTAGTTGTGCAAACGTGTCTCAGAGTTACCTCAGGAGGCGGAGCCAGAAATAAGTCACTGCACACTGGGATAGTGCTGCTGGAGCAAGATAAATGTCACCGTTTATTGGAGGGCTTTGGACGTTTATTTTAGGTTAGCTCATTAGCTTTAGCTATAGGCTAACATGGGTCATATAGGCCTAAACTGAGCAGGGCTAACTAGCTAATTGTGTCATCTCTGAAGTAGCAGCGTATTTCAACCCGCATCTCCTACAAATTAGAAATAGTTCCAGGACGTAACTCCGCTTCGGACGCCATCGTCTGTTTACGTTCTTGTTCCAGGAAGTTGGTCCCTAGCACCTCCTTCCAGATGACATCACGCAGGTCCTGATTGGTCAGGGCAAGAATTTATGACTCTATAATAATGTGACACAGTGGCCATTTTAACAGACAGATATTGTGCAGTCTGAACCTGCTAACATGGACAGCTGTGTGTTCTGTTTGGATTCTGAATGTGTCAGGTTCTACTAGGCCTACTGATGATGAAGATGATGATGAAGAAGATGAAGATTGAAATGTTATATTTCTGGTCTCATTAAGCAAAAATGTAACATGGATAAACAATTTGGAAAAAATAAGCTGTGAGAAGCAAAATGGTGCAAATAAGGAGAGAAAAGTAATTTATGAGTGAGAGAGTGGGGGGGGCAATGGGGAAGAGAGGGAGAGAGTTTGAGTATACATTACATGGGGGGGGGTGGAGAGTTTGAGTGAGTGAGAGAAGGGGGAGGAGACAGTGTGAGAGAGAGAGAGTGTGAATATGACTTTATTCGGGAGTCTGATCACACACGGAGCTCCGGAGAGCGGAGAGCGGAGCGGCTCCACACACTAACACTCATTTAGCCAAACTGTAGCTCCGTGCGTCTTTTTTGGCACAAAAGCCGCATCTCCATCCCCAAAGTGAGCTGCCACAGACCCACTGCGCACAGAGAAAGCGTCAAAGTCCGTCCGAGACCTTCTCCTCTTCTTTTTGGAATCATTTCCCAAAGCCAGCTGGGCTGTGAAACGTTTAGGACTTTGGTTTCAAGTTCGAAAGTTTGTTGAATTTTAAAGTCTCGCTGTCCCGTTTTTGCCTTCTCGTCTGCGCACCGGGGAAAGTTTTTGGGTATTTTAGGTCCGTTCGAAGACTTTTAAGAGGTGAAACACATTGCGAAGCGGCTCAGAAACATGCCAGGAATAAAAAGGTGCCCTTTTCTATAAAACGGGCTCTTTGTTATCGGCGCTGCCTGAAAATAAAAGTGCAGTTTACAGCTGCTGCGTTATTCTGCACATGAAGCCAGAGGAAATGTCCTCCCGCTGAACAAACAGCGCTATCAGTCAATCTCTCTCTGCCCCCCCACCCTCTCTCTCTCGAGCGCAGAGGACAGCACACACACATACACACACGCACACACACACACACACGCACATACGCGCACACACACGCAGGCGCTCGCCGACATACCGACACACACCGCTGTATCACTGTATCACACCCGTGTCATTGCCGAGCTCGTGCTGCTGAGAGCCGCACGCTCACTGACTGACTGACTGCTCCCCTTCAGGTCCGCTGTTCCCACAGACACCCACCGACCCACCGGCAGGCACCAGGCGGAGGATAGTCGGGGACCGGATGCCTTTCTCGGATGGAGAGCCGGCGGCGGTGCCCGTGTGAGAGAGGAGAGTCCGGAGTCGGAGCTCCTGCACCGGGAGACAACAACACTGACACGGCTGCTCGTCGGTGAAATTCTCCCCTCTTAGATCCACTGATCCATCGACCGTTGAGTGGGAGGAAGAAGACCGCGCGCACCGGAGACACCGGGACCATGATCCGGAGCTGCACGGGGGTGCACGGAGGTTATCTCTGAAGGATAGAGCCGAGAAGAAGAAATAATTAAGGAAAAGGTTTATGATCTCTCTGCTCGTGCAGTATACACTGACTAATTCCATTAATCTATTGATCCATTGATTGGTGACTGTTTTGCGCACCGGAGACACCAGGACCATGGTCCGGATTTGCTTAAGAGTTCTGTCGGAAGGCTGGAGAAGAAAAGAAGAATAAAAACAACAAAAAGAAGATTGTTGTTTGTATTCTATTACTCAATCAATACCTCTATTGATCCCAGTAATCGGTGACTGGTCTGTGTTGGGGGGAAGCAGGAAAAGCGGGGGAGGTTGTTAAACAAGACGCGGGAGCGCATCGGAGACTGCCGGGGACCATGATCAGGATCTTCCCGGATTTCAGCGTCCAGGTGACGGCTTCGGCAGGCGGTGGACCCGGGGCTGGAGGCGGAGGAGGAGGCGGCGGGATGATGACCGGACCCCCGGTGGGTCGGGTGCCTGTGCCGGTCCCCGGAACCACGAACGGGACCCCGCAGAGCGTGCAGGGAATCACCGCCTACCAGCAAAGGTATGTCGGGAGCTGCAGAGAAGCGACCTGTAGCGTTATGAGCTTGGGATGGAAAATATTTTAATCAAAATTTTTTTTACAAAAGTGGCAAAACCACACTTAAGGAAAAACACTTTAATCTTCTCGAAGTGTGTTTTGCTGCTTCAAAGTGAATTTGCAGTGAGATTTATGTCTCCTATCCTACATTTTTCTGTGATAATTGTATTTTATCCTCCTAAAATCTATTAAAAATCTCCTGTAGGATCCACAGATCTTCTTCATGTTCAGGGACAGTTGGGCATCTCTGACTCAGTGGGCTCTTTTTGGTTTGATGTTTTTTAAAGATCCTTTTTGAGATATTGTGAAGCGACACCCAGACTGCCGGCTATCAGTTGGTATTTTAAAATCAAAGTTTTAGAAATCATCCACAACCCTTGACTGCAGGTACATGTGTAAAACTGGATCAGAGGGTTTCATCGTTGGAGGTGAGAAAAATGTGGCCTTTTCCTCCGTTTTTCAGTTTTTCTACTAAAGCTGGAAGGAAAAGGAGAATCTGGTGATTTTGTTGCCTCACAAGAGGATTAAATTCAATATCTACACTTTGTTTAGGGATTATTGTTGTATTTCAAAGTGTTTGTGAGAGACGGGGAGATGAAGCGACAGAGCAGGAATGAGTGAAGTCCAGGTCATTCAGTGGAAAAACTAGGACGAGGTTCTGCTCCTTCAGTGGAAACACAGGAGGTAAGTTATCGGAAAGAGAGGATGGACTTATTTCAGTAGAAACGGAGAAATGTGAGTTTTCCAGCTGGTCATGAAGCTGCGGCTCCTCGAGTCCACCCTGTTTTCTGGTGACGATCCGCTCCATCCATCCCCGGTTATTCCCTTATTCCCCCCCACTCTGAATCTGAATGATTGCCTCCTCGTCCGGCCGCTCAGTAGGATTGTTTTTTCTAATCATCTGGAGCTGTCGGGGGGCCAAAACACACCCCACACACTCACACACTCTTTGCCTTATTACTAGAAAAACTCCTCCGTATTATGGAGTGTAGCTGTGTGTGTGTGTGTGTGTGTGTGTGTGTGTGTGTGTGTGTGTGTAAAAGCTGTGGGGAGCAAATGCGACATAAATCACAGCCGGGGCCTCTCCGAGTGCACTGAGAGCATCCCAGCCCTCTAAAGCAACAAACAGAGGAGAATAAGGGCCGTATTGTTATTTAAAGCAGGGCTTCTGGGTGCACACAGACCCCGGACCCCCATACGGGACACAACCTTATGTTTGTGTCCATATGTGGGAGGTGAGGATTAGAGTAGTGGTTTGACATGTTCTCTGATTATTTCTTCTGACATGAAACCTGCTGGAATTTAACCATGTCGTCGTCCGGCAGCTGGGGACCCGCCAGAAGTCCTCGAGGACCCTTTGAAGCACCCAGACCCCAGTTTGAGAACAGCCAGTTGAAGCACAGGTCTGAATGATCTCCTTTTTAAAGGCGAACTTCACCCAGAAAGGTTTGATTATTTGTGTCTGGGTTTCTATCGGCTGCAGAGGCTCGTTTTTAAAATAATTCTCCCGTCTTCATCGGCCGCCGTCTCGCTGCCCCTCTCTCCTCTCTCCGTACATAATGTTTCCCCCAACAAACAGCTGGGAGCTAATATGTTTATACATTACGCTCCATTATCCACGTCGCCTCCGTTTGACTGCTCTCAGTAAGCAGGGCTGAGATGGAGAGAGAAGGAGCAGCCAAACTTCATCCGGGAAGAACGGCGCGGGCGCTTGTTTCACCGACACTGGACGAGGTTAAAAAACTAAAATCAGCCGTGGTGCCGTCTCGGTTCAGAAAGTAAAACACGGCTTCGGTGCATCGATAAAAACCCAAAGCGTCTTCAGATTGAATTTGTTTTTATCCCCATAAACTCCTCCTAAGGTGGAGACGGCCCAGTGTTTGAGTCTGTGAATGACGTGCAGCTGGGGGTCAAACCTGTGACCTTTCAGTTTCTGGACTGTCATAGGACCAAAAAGCTGCCGCTGTCTTTGCTTTTGAATGTTACTGAGCATCTTTTCACATACGGACAGATAAATCTAGGGATGCAGCAGAAACCTCAGTTTGTTGAACGCTCACTTGTGATTTGAACATTTGTTTTTAGAGTGAAATCAGTCTGAATGTCTGTGAGTCGCTGCAGCGTCTGTCACACTGGTGAACACGATGAGGCAGAAGCAAACGTTGACACCTTTTCTGAAACTGCACGTCGGTCGGCAGACGTCCAGCTCATGACGACCGTCGGCTGGAGGTCACGGTTCCCCTCTCCGGTCTTTATTTTGCGCCACAGCACCGCCTGTAACCCCGTGTTTGTGTGGAGAATACCCAGCATGACTTTGACCTTGACAGGTCATTGGTGTAGAGAGGGAGGCTTTTCAGCTTCCAGGGCTGCAGCCTGGGGGTTAATCACACAGCACACTGATTAGGTTACAATGAATTATACATTTAAAAAAAATAAGGAATTTAAATGAACGTTGAGAAAAAGACAAAGAAGAACCAGGTGTAGCTTCTGTTGGAGGATAATGAGCCATCGCTGACCTGCAAACATCAAAGCTGGAGGAAAATATATTTTAGTGGCCTAAAATATAAAAAGTGAGCAGGATCATTAGATTTTTAGAGATGATTGGAGGAGTTGTGTTCACATTTAGAGGCTCACAACAAACTCAAGCATCCTTTCATGCAGATGCAAACACCAAAACAAACCTGCACCAAGATAACGCAGAAAGTTAGTCGCTGATTTTGGAATTTGAAGTGAGACATTTGCTGTGATGTGTTTATTATGATACTGAAGGCGGGGGGTGGGTGGGGGGTGGGGGTGGAGGTGCATAGATCTGATTTACAGGGCAACCATCCAAATAAATCACCCATCACCCCCCGCGCACGCTGGGTGGTGGGTTTTTTTTTTGTGATGGTTAAAAATTGGATAATAGCCCCGCGGTGCAACCTGTAATACAGGACGAGGGAGAATTAAATAAAAAAATCAACACGCACACACACACACACAAACTGACTCCAACTGCAACTGAGTGGCGTTGTTGCGCCGGGGCTGGAGAAAATACCGGAGATGTGTGGTGTCCTTTTTTTTTCCTGTCAGCAGCCAGAGGAGGAAAAATGCTCCGAAAAACCACAGAGATTGTGACCGCCTGGCGACGCTCCGCCGCGGGGAGTTTAACGGGGATATAGGCGCTGCAGCGGCGGCGAGAATGTAAAGATTTGACGCGCCTGTTTGGCTTTTTTCCCTCCGTCCGGAGCGCATGCAGGAAATTCTTCTGTAGTGCCAAACCGAAGCTGTGCGTGTGTGGACAGACAGAGAGGAAGAGAGGGGAGAGACAGCGGGATCTGAGAGGCATCCACCCCAGGTTCCCCCTCACTCCGCTCGGCATGCCTCTGCTGCTGCAGCCCGCTCCTTGCCTTCGCCTCCACCGCCCGTTGTTTCCACGCTCCTGAGCGGCGGCGGCGGATGAGAGAGACAAGCACTAGACTCACGCACAGTACAGCACGCACGCACGCACGCTCAAACACACACATACACACACACACACGTCCACACACACGGACATGGCTTTGTCTTAACACGCCGACCATGACGCATTGCTGTCAGGGCGCAGCGCACCGCCGCGGCTCCGCGTCCAAATAAACCCGAGGAGAGAAAAACGGGGAAGAACAGAAAGTAAGAAATCAAATAATTGTTGCAGGAAGATGGCGCCCACCAAGCCGAGCATCCAGCAGGACCCGACGCGGAGAGAACGGTAACGGGGCTTGGATTTTTGTTCCCGCACACACTCCTCCTCCCTCACTGCATGTTTACAGCTGCACACAGGCGGCTCTGAACTAACCGGCAGCCCGGCGGGTTACCGGCTGTTCCGCGTCGCTTTGCGTTTTATTCTGAGCCTGGAGGTGTCAGGAGGAACGCTGGAACCCTTTCCAGAGGAGAGTCGAGGTGCGCGCGCGCCTCTGTGTGTGTGTGTGTGTGTGTGTGTGTGTGTGTGGCTGTAACAGGTCGGTTGGCTGACTGTTCGGGAAACAGAGGACAGTCTCTGCTCTGCCTGCCGTTGTCTCGCCTTTCCTGCCCGTCTGCGTGACTGTGTGTAGGCTACCTGCACGTGCACGTGTGCGCGTGCAGGCTAGGAAGCCATGCAGTGTGTTGACGCTCCGAGCGAGCAAGGTGTGTGAGCGTCGAGGAAAACATGTGCATCCATCGATGACAGACGTCTGTGTGTGTGTGTGTGTGTGTGTGTGTGTGTGTGTGGCTGAGAGGAATTAACAGGAAGTTTTAATGTGGAGGGATGTGCATGGATTTACCTGTGCAGGTCCAGCTGAGCAGACCTGAACATGAATGTAAAGCTGGTTCACTGGCCCAGATTATTAAGGTGGAAATATGAAGAATTGGGTTTTTATGTGTTAACATGATATTTTCTCACCATACAGCTGATCAGTTCAGGTCAGTCTGGAATACTGGGCTCAGATATCTGGATAGGTACACCTATTTTTTTGTCACCTGTTGATGAAGAGATTCTGTCGTTTTCTGCTCGGTCAGTGTTCAAACGCTCACTTTAGTTTTCTACCTGTTGTTTTGTATTCTGAATACAGGACATATTGGACATCTTGGATCGTAGGAGACGAGCAATGACAGAACTTTGATTCTGTTCTTTTCAACTATGTTTTATACTATTTATTAGGCGTTGATCTCCTGCAGGAACACGTTTATTTCTCCTGATGACTTGGAGAAGGCGAGCAATCAGATGGTTTTATTTCTTTTCTATTTTATTCCACGTCGTTAGTCAGCACTTAGTGTTGGAATGGACTTATTATATTTATATCTGTTGTTTCAAATGGGTTCCATTTGTTTTCCTGTAGGAATGACAAGCAGTCAGATGAACCACGATTCCATTATTTTCTATTCTTCTATTCATATATATATTTTTTGGTATAGTTATATTAGCTATGTTTGTATAGCTGTTCTTTGAGAGGTCTGTTCTCTGGCAGACTCCACGTGTTTTTGTGACCTGTCGGTGTGGATTGGATCTCAGTGTGGTCACATGTCACACTTTCCTGTCTTTAAACTGCACCGGCGCTCTCTCTGTGACGATGACACGTTATCTGTTGGACGCTGTTCGGTTCGAGTATGAAGGGATCTGACTTTAGCGTGAACAGGTGATGTTGTTCATATGGATAGAGGTGGTGACACTTATTTTTCCCTCCCTCTTTTTAACCTTTACACTAACATCTGGTGCGGTGGATAATTCAGTTCCAGCTCGCCCCCCCGCTTGTCCGGCCCTCGCAGGCTCGTCGCGTCGCTGCCTTTATTTCAGTCAGACATCCTCCTGCTGAGCAACACGACACGAACGCTCGCTCTGAGAAACATTTCTATAAACTTGTACATTTGGCAAATAGTGTGGAAGCAGTTGTATTCCGAGATACGAAGCCTCGCTTTGTACTTTTGTTGCTGCGTCTTTGCCACAGAGTTTCTGCAGTCCTGTAATTATTTGGAAGGACTCCTGTGTGTGTGTGTGTGTGTGTGTGTGTGTGTGTGTGTGTGTGTGTAAATCGTCAAATGAACTTGAGCACTACAGGAACAAAGTAACCCATCAGACAGCAGCTGTGACGGTGTTGCAGTGACTTTGTCTGTGTGAAGTAAAACAAGACGAAACAGAAACTGATGCTTCAGCTGAAGAGCGACTCCTATCTGCGTGACGGGACCGGGGTCATTTCTGTTAGTTTCTTTTGTTTGTTTGTACAAAAAAGGTCTTTATTGAACTTTATTGTGCTGCCACCATTTTCTGCAACAAGTCGTCACAGTTTTAGAAAATAATACATTTAGATCTTAAGATGTTTGTTGTTTCCCATATTGAGTGAAGTTATATCACAGATCGACTCTCACTGAGATACCTGTATGAAGGAGGACTCGGTCCTGGTCTTGACGTGGCCCTGAAGCTTGGTCTCAAGACTTCAACTGGTCTCGAACTCTACTTAAGTGGTCCCGACTAACGGCTCTGTCATAATAATGACTCAACAATATTATCAAGACCCGTTAAATAGATGCAGCCATCCAGTAAAATGAGAGTCAGACAAATCAGACAGTTTATTACCACGTTTAAACACACAGCAGACCATGACCGGAGTCGGAGGGATCAGGTCGGTGCTGAGCAGCAGATTAACAGCCGGCTATTTGCATACGTGTGCTGTTAAGGAGCAGAGAGCAGGCGGAGGGTCAGAGGTCAAATGTATAGAGCTGAAATTACACTTCACCGCTGTCCAGCCTTCACTCTCACTGACTCTGCTACAAAAAGGTTCTTATCCTTTTTAATTTGTCCTGAACCGAGGAGGCAGGAAGTTGACTTCATGCTGTCGAGTGTGAGACGTATTATCTGATATCACCTCGGCCTTTCTGCTCACCTGCTGAGGTGAAACTCTGACATTTCTCAGAGGGAAAACAGACGATGAGAAACGGCTTCGGTCTGTCTGACCGATCCCTGAAGGAGGTGAGGCCCGGAGACTGATTTTGGTGGATAGTTTACGGGAAATTTCAACAACAGCCGGCGTGTTTTTCCAGTTTGAAAACCTAAAAGTTAAGCTATGTGTTTGTTCAGTCAGGTGTAAGAAGTGATTCTGACGAATGTGTCCCAAACAAAAACCTCCGGAGCCTTTTAGACCACAGTGAGAGAGGAACAAAGTATGTTCTGGCTTTGTGACATCAAACAGTTTAGTCGAGTTAAAAGTTTGTGTTTTAGTTCTATATTTCTCCCTCTGATCTCCGGATGGATAATCGAAGTTAAACCCCAAAACACCGAACCATCGCAGTTTTCTGTTTCACAAAAGCTAAACCAGGTTTTTCTGGCTTCCAAATCCTGGTTCAGATCCTGAACGATGGATTTTATCTGCTTATCATCAAACTACCTGCTTGTGTTTGTTTCAGCGCTTAAAGCAGATTATCTGAGCTGCACATCAGGAAATGCATTGAATAACCACACGAGGCGTTTTGAATGTTTTATAAATCATGAGCAGTTACTCTGTCCATTTCTTCATGTAGACTTTTATAAAATGTCATCACGTTTACCCAGAGCCCGAGGTGACGCCTTCAAATAGTTTGTTTTGTCAAACCAGCAGTCCCAAACTGATCCCAGTTCCTGTCATATAAAACAGGAAATATGCCACCAGTATACTTCACATTTCTGCCGACCGTTTTCTTTAGTAAATCAGTACTGCAGCACCTTCAAGGCAGCCACTGCTTTCACTACATTTCTTTTAACTTTTGTCTTTTGTCGAGAGCAGGGACTGCTTTGAAATGTCTCCTTGTTGGTGCATTCAATGACACATCCAAAAAATTAGCCGTCATCTGCTCAGAAGCATGCAGTTACAAGCTCCTTCATGTTGTTGGAAAGCAAAAATGGATGCTGTCCAAAGCATGACGTGAATTTCTTGAAACTTCATTATTATTAAAAAAGCGCCACCATGAACATCCATGACGCCACCTCACATTGTCACCATGTTGCACCACATCACGCAGCTTAATGATGTCATCAACCTGCGACACGCGCACACAACATGATGACGCGAAAGACGTCAGCTTTAGCTTTCAGCTGCTCTAGCTATTACGTTTTTTATTTTATATGACTTTAAACAGGATTATGCAAACCATGACCTCCCGCGGCCAGTTCAGGGCCGCCCACGGGAGCTTTCAGAGGGTTAAGGTTCTGGAAACATCAGCATCGTTAAAGGAAACTAATATTTGCTGCTGGTCGGATAACTGAAGCCAGGTCTCCAGTGTCACTCAGATGTTCGGCTTCCTGCTTTGGTACTGAACCATAAAGCTGTTTTTTTTTAAAGACTACCAATGCTGTTGCGTTTCTGGAGAAGACAGAACATTCTCAGATGTGTCCTTGAATGCACCGTCAAGACGAGACTCCTAAACAGCTCCATCATGAGCCCCAACATCGATGCAAAAAAAAGGGTGATTAAATGTTTTATTGTGATGAATCCTCTCTCTGCTGCAGGTTTCTGGTCTCTGCAAGCAGCTTTTCATAGAAACGAACAGAAAGCAATGGCTGCCTGAAGGAAGGAAATCAATCTAAAAACTGATGGTTTGTTTGGGCAATAAAGTGTACAAATTTGTAGGTAATCCATCTATTAATTTCTCCCCTCATCCATCCATCTTCTCCTCCCTCCAACGCTAAATTCTCCCACCATTTACTGCCTGCCTACATCCATCCCTCCATCCCTCCATTCATCTCTCCATCTGCTCCCCTCCCCCTCCATCCAGCAGTGTGTGTGTGTATTTCTGCTAAAGGCTGTCGGGCAGCGATGGCGTTTTGGCTGAGCTGCTGTTTGTGGATCTATTTCTGTGGGCATTTCAGCGGCGATAGGCATCTGGAGGAGAGCAAATTAATTTCCAGGTAGAGAGAGAGAGAGAGAGAGAGAGAGAGAGAGAGGAAGCGGGGGTAGAAGGAAGAGGAGGAGGAGGACAGACTTCATAGCCGACTGCACAAGTGCTCCCACTATCAGTACACTACAGCGGCTCTGGAGAGGAAGATGATGGAGAGATGATGGAGAAGAGGAGGACTGGGCGAGCGAGCAAGACAGACTGAGCAGTAGTGAGGGAGACAAAGGGGAGGACATTAAAAACAGTAAGGGAGGAGAAACGATACGATGTGGGGGGTCGAAGGGAGGCGAGATATAAAGAATAAAGGGAATAAAAAAAGCAAAAGGGAACAAGGGTATTTAGATATTTTGCGGGGAGACTGTCCTCCCAAAATGACATGCGTTTACGGTCAAGTGGCAGCGCCCTCTAGTGGCCGGTGTTATAGAGCAACCATTAAGGGAGGAGGTCAACACAACATCAGACTTTAACGCGGGAGATGAGCTGATGGTATCCAGTTTGTTTTGTTTTAAAGCATGACCATGATCGTCCCTCAGCCGCCACCATGTGGTTCTTACAGTGATGGTGAAGGTCCCACACACAATCTTTAGTTTTAATTTAAATCCATAATCCTTCCCTAAACCTAACCAAGTCATTTTTGTGCCTAAACTAAACCATAACCACATCATAAAACAGATTTCTGTGTCGTTGTAGAGGGCACAGACGAACAACGTACTTTTTAAATAAAATTATTATTTTAGAGACAGCTGAGAGAGACAGAGAGAGGGGAGGACACGCAGCACAGGGCCCGGGTCGGAGTCGAACCCGTACAGACAAAGTACTTATTCACTCAGGTTTTCTACATTAATAATGAATGAGTGTAGTAAACATAACGAATGCAGATGCTTTGGGTACGAGGGTTTGAGGAGTATGAAAATGATCTGGTGTTTATCCCTCCGGTGGAGTTTCACACACACTTGGTAAATCTATGCTAAGGAGCACTGAAGCTGTTCTGGAGGCTCCTGTTGCCTTACAACCACACTGTATGTTGGTTTTTACTTTGTCGTTCTGCCTCGAAGCTGTGAGGCGTAAACCACCATAGAGAGCTGCAGGGATGATGCATTTCTGTATTCCAACCCGGAAGTTAGCATCGCCCCGATTTCCTCCTCAAAAATCCAACGGGATGTTTCCGTTGGATTTTGGATTATTGCACAAAACAACAGTTTATGATTCTTACACGTTTTGTTCAGCAAGATAATCTCCACAGATGAACTCCACTTTTATGATGTTTGAAGCATAAATGCAATCTGCAGAAGTAAAAAGCTAACGTTAGGCTATAAACCAGCTACACCACGGTCACATGACTTCAGCGTCT